>ML854098.1:0-13879 GCA_009831015.1 Picea engelmannii
GGGGCAATGGATGTGGTATCACAGATCAGGGCTGCATGGAGGCTCTAAACCCTAGTTTTCCACTTCCCATATATTTGTATTATTCTTTTTGATATTTCTTGGTTTTTATCAGCAATAACTTCATCATATTCTTTTTGCATCTTTGATATCGAGTTCTGATTATCTGGAAGGATCACCTTCAAGATATCTTTAAAGTCTTTTGATGAAGGAGTTATCAATTTTGACCTCATAGTAATGTCTTGAAGAGTCATCCTCTTCTTTTTATAGGGAAAAGTCACAAACTTTTTTTCTATGTTTAAAATGAAGGTACCTAGTTTTGTTAACCAACATTTCTTGAGAATGATGTCAATCTCTTCTTGAAACATAGTTGTAACATGAAATTGAGATATATATTCACAATCATCAATTGTTACTTGCAAGTCTTTAATTTCATATTGTCTCTTGCAAAAAATATTTGTCTTTTCACTTATGTTATACTCTAAAATAAATAATTGATTCACCAAATTAATATTAATAGAATTCCCATCGTGGGTTACGCTGATAACGATGTTAACCTCTCTTTCTTGAATAATCCCCTTTAATGTAAATAACCCGTAAGTTGAAATGCAACATCCTTCATAAGAAAATATTTCATTCGTCATTTTAGGCTCCATTTTGTTTTTCATTCCAAATTTACGATAAATAATACTTGATTTTTAATGTAATACCCTTGGTATTTATAACTTATTTTTTCCAAAAGGAATCAAATACCTTTTTAATTAAACTTTACCTCTCCACTTAACTTCTAATTTTTTTAATTTATGTCTCTCTTGGACTTCTTGAAATATCACTTTTATTCCTTTAATAACCCTTATAATATAAGATAAACTTAGGATATAATAAACTAATCTTCTTTTGATTCCACTAAGCAATAATATTAATCCTTTCACCTTGGATTTGGCCCTTTTATACTTCTAATAATATTCAACTTTATCCCTTTAATATTAAATTGACCTTCCAATAGTATTTTAGTAATACTCTTTGTTAAATAATCTTTGATAGAGTTCCTTGTTACTTCGAAATGGGATCTTTTATAAATAAAAAATTACTTTCACTAGACAATCAAATTTAATTGTAATTAATATGGTATTTTGTATTCACTTTACTCACCTTTTTTTATATTATTATTTAAAAGTACCTTAATACTATATTTAACAATTTCCGTAACTATCTTGGAATTTTGTTATGTACTAACTTTGCATTTGTTTGTGTTTTTTTAAAACTTTGTATGTCTTTTTATTTTATAAATGGATGTCTATCTCCAAGATTTAAGATAATTATTAACAATGCATGTTGCCCACTTTTTATTACATTAAAAGGTGTACACCTATTGACAATGGGCACATTTAATATATTTTTAGTACTTAATCAATTTTGTATGGACAAGATTAAATATTGTTGGAATATTCTTAGTCGTCTCAATAAATCAATGGTTGTGATTTCAACCACTAACTTCCTCACTATTATAAAGACATCCATTTACATGTTTATTTTTTTACTTTTACTTAATCATATTTAAAATTTACTATGATGGCTAGCCGATTGCCACCTCTGAGTGATTAACGTTTCATTTTCTAAAGATCCCAAGTTTACCAGCCACGATTTTTACTCCAACTATTATTTACTGGGTGGGATTTTCCTGCCTGGAGCTCTTCCCGCGTCGTCTTACCACGTCAGTTATTTAATGCACATGATTATGTGGTTATTTAATGCCCGTGGCTTGATTATTTCGACGTTCACCAGCCATGAGTGACTTGTGGCTGTGCTAGTTATCAAACCAATGAATACGTTGCCAACACTGAAATCGGTGGACTTAAAACTAACATACACAACGAATTTAAAAGATTGCTTGGTTATGGTTACTTCCACGGTAACAGTTTCTCGATCCCCACGCAAAGTATCCCAGTTTAGTTACCTCATGGAAACGATGGAAAATGTAACAAAATATTATCTATAGTTGCTACCCTTGGTTACACGCCCCCCTCTTCAGATTTGATAATGACCCACACGTTGGAATCTTAACCTCGAATAAACCTGGAATGAACACGATGCTAAAGGAGGTTTGTGTGATTAACCTCCATGACGATTACTGTAGAGAGTAGCTCTCCACAAAGATGTTTATAATGTTTTGTTCCCCACGAATTACAACGAATCTTTACTTGAATTCCTCAATTAACGGTCTACAAAGTTTCAACAAATTGTAACGGTTTAATGGTTAATTCACTGTACTGAGTGGCAAATAACGGCACTTTGAGTCAACAGTTAGATATCCAGTTTCAACAAATTGTAACGGTTTAATGGTTAATTCACTGTACTAAGTGGTAGATAATTGCACTTCGAGTCAATAGTTAGATATCCACTGACAACACTATTTCGACTTGTCTCTGCCCTGTGCTTGGTTATGTTTATCAAATTTACAGTAGAATCGTTTTCAAAAGTAACTTATTTTAAAAGGAAAAATGCCCCGGTGTGGTCAAAGACCCGAAAATCAGAGAAACTCTGAATATTTGAATGGCCAAAAGCCTGCAATTATGTTTTCAAGGCAACAAATATTGACCAAAGGTCTGGTGGCCAAAGACCAAGATCAAACGTATCTCTGATACCAATGTGACAAACAACCTATTTGATAACTATAAGAATATCCAGTATAAATAGGATAATACACAATAATCAATTAATGATGGTAAATATAATTAAATGATAGATAATATCTATACAATGAGAATGAGGGCTCGCTTATATACCCACACAGGGGTTCCCTTACTAACAATCATGTCCTTTGAGACATGTCTTTTCATTATTACTAACTATTATTTATTAATTTATTCTTTAATCATTATCTATTCATATCTTATTTATATGTATATTTATGTTCATAACAATGATCCAGATTTATGAGCGGAACAAAATGAATAACAGACCGAATACACTAACACAAAGATAACAATAGATATCCAGTGAACAATAACTTCTATTGAATAAATGAAATAGGCTGAAACAGTAAAACTTCAGAACTGAAACAACTTGCTCAAATGGTGGTAGCTATCTCTAAGAGATGTGGCTGCTAAGCGCATCCGTCTAAGCAGAATGATTACAATGATGCTCCAAATACATTTTTAACATTATGCATGAATTCCAAAACCCTAAAAATCCAAAAACCTAACCCTAGGAGGTGAGACGCCAAAAATTATGTGGGCCCCGATGGGTAAGTTGGTACCTCAACTTCCCGGGGTCGTAAATTTTGCATACGACCTATGTTTTAGGCACGTGATAGCCCATTGGAAAGATCTTTTCGAGAAATACACATTATGCCATCAAAATCTGACTCCGTCTACAATTTGACTATGGAAATCCAAAAAAACATTGTTTAGGGCCCCAAAACAACCCTGGAAGTACAAAAAGATGTACTGACATGAAAAATTCCAAACTAAGCCAGTTGGATTAGGTGGGTGGCCACCAATATCCACCTGGAAGATGTGTAGGGCTTCAGACAACCCTGGAAGTGTAGAAACCACAATTACAAAGAAGTACATAAGAACATGTTGAACTAAAAACTATCAAGAGGAGCCAGTTGGAATAGGTGGGTGGTCACCAATATCCACCTGGATCAATCCTCCCCCCTTAGACAACAATGGTATCCATTGCGTTGAGGTCCCCCATCAGGTGAGGAAACTTCAATTGAATTTGGCCCCGAGTGAGCCACTTGCCTTGGTGTAGGAGTTTCCCTGCCTTGACAACTCAATAAAGTCAGATCCTCTACTAGCAAGTGCCCTTGACCTGTGTGTCCACTATCTGATCAATGGATGCATGTTCCATGTAGTCAGGGTTGATATATGTTGGTGTTATCTATTATGCGATCTTTGAGGTGTCTAATAAGGGTGGAAAATATGGCCAAAGGAGGTCCACATTGAACACTGGGTGCAATTCGAGGAAGGGTGGAATGTTGAGCTCAAAAGCATTGCTACCCAAAACCTTGGTGATAGTGTAAGGCCCATAGAGAAGTGGGAAAAGCTTACAATGGGGCCGTGTAAGGCGCTCTTTCTAAAAATGTACATGCACAGGATGTGCACAATCATCTAATTGATGACCTTTGTTTGGTCCTCGATTTTGCGGTCGAAAGCAGTGGATTTAGTGAGCGTGGTGTCCAAAAGTGATCAGAGACTCAACCAAAATATGTTGAGGAACCTGCTATCTTGATTGGAAATGATGATTTTTGGTATCCCAAAATGGACTCACACTCGTTCAAATAAGATATTGGCAGTATCTGTCGCTACGATGCTCTTCTTGCAGGCTATGAGGATGGCCATCTTCGAAAACCGATCAACCACCACAAATACACAATCATTGCCTTGCTTGGTGGATGAAAGGCTAGACATGTAATCCATCGAGATGGATTCCCAAGGCCTCTCGGGAGTAGGAAGAGGGGTTTATAATCCTTGCTTCTTGATGGCTAGCTTGGCAATGGCACAAGCAATGCAAGATATGATATACTTGCTAACGTCATGTCAGAGTTCTGGCCAATAAAAATGTTTCTGTAGAATGACCACAATTTTCACCACACCAAAATGTCCTGCCATCCGACTATAGTGAGTCTCCCAGATCATCTTTGCACACTCACTTGACGGAACATAGATATGGCCAAGATGATATAACAATCCATCCCGAATGTGAAAATTGGTGACATCTGCGCCTGTACCCAAGAGCTGATAGGTGGTGGCGAAGTACAGATCTTTCTGATAAAGTTGGGGCCACTGAGATGCCTCATGTCCATAGGAATGGAGCACAGTGGTGAGTGCATCCATGGGAGGTCAACTGAGGCAGTCAACGACACAATTTGTGCTCCCTGTCTTATACTTGATGTTGAGATGGAACTGCTGCAGGTAGGTGGACCAATTCTGATGGTGGTCGTTTTGCAACTTCCCCTGTGTCTGTATGAACTACAGAGGCTTGTGATCAGTGTGCATGATTTCCTGCTTTCCTAGAATGTAATTTTTACATTGACGACAGGATCGTACAATGGAATACATTTCCTTGTCATAAGCAGGGAATTTTCAGACAATATCTGAGAGTGTCTCACTATGGTATGCCACCGGATGACCATGTTGAGCGAGAACTATGCCTACAACATAGTCAGATTCATCAATATCAATCTCGAACGATTGTTGTAGATCAGGTAAGGAGAGTATTGGAGATGAGCACAAGCGATGCTTCAAATCATCAAGTGCTCGTTGTTGTTCCTCCCCCCACGTGAGCTTTTCCGTACCACTTCCCTTGGTCACTTGGCTGAGGGCCCATGCAATATGGGAGAATCCCAACACAAACCGTCGGTAGAAGTTGGCCAATATCAAGAATCTTTGAAGCTCGATTAGTGTGGTTGGGGCTGGCCAGTCACAGATGAATTGGATTTTAGCTTGATCAACATGTACCCCATGCTCATCAACAATGTAGCCCAAGCATTGAACCTTGTTCATGCGAAAGGATCATTTTTCCAAGTTGGCATATAGCTTGTGCTGCTGTAGAGTGCTCAAAACTTGTTCTATATGCTGCATGTGCTCCTCCCAAGTTTTTTTGAAGATGAGGATGCTATCCAAATACACCACCACAAAAGAGTTGGTGAAGGGTCTCAATACATCATCCATCAACCTCATAAAAGTGGCTAGTGCATTTTTTAAGCCAAAGGGCATGACCAACCATTCGAAGAGACCTTATTTAGATTTGAAAGTTGTCTTCCATACACCATTTGGTTCAATGGGAACTTGGTGGTTGCCAGACTTTAGATCAATATTCCTGAAGAAATTTCCCCCCTTGACTTGGTCAATAAGGTCATCAATTCTGGGAATTGGGTATCAGTTCCTGACTATGATTTTGTTTAATTCTATGTAATCAATGCAGAGCCGCCAGGTCTCATCTTTCTTCTTCACTAGTACAATCAGGCTTCCGCAAGGGGAGGAGTTGGGTCTGATGTGCCCCTTTTGAAGCATCTCTTGGATCTGACACTTGATTTCATCATTTTCCATCAGCGAGCGACGATAGAATGGTCAATTAGGAAGATGTGCACTGAGGGTTATATCAGTTGGATGCTTGACTTGGCAGTGTGTCGGTACCCTAGTGGGTGAGGAGAAGATGTCTTTGTACTCTTCCATGATCTCATCCACTTGCTTCTACTAGAAAGAGAGACTTTGTGTAGAGGCCACAGATGTAGCAATGACCTTCTACTTACTGTGAGCATGGATCACAAAGAAGACAAACTTCCTGGTCTGTGAAATGACCTTACTACATTGCTTAGAAAAGATTAAAGAAATAGCGGTAGGTGGTGGCACCTCTGGTATCATGTACAATTGTCTACCCAAATTAATAATAACACTACAGGGTCTAGACTCATACACATCATGACGCTTCCACAAATATGGTTGTCCTAAAAGAACATCACAAACTTCAAGGGGAGCAATATCACATAATACCTCGTCCTTGAAATGCTTGATGTCGTAGAGCATACAACACTGTTGGGTGACACAGAGATCTATTCCTTGGTGAATCCAACCGATGGTGTAGGGCTGCGGGTGCGGTGTTGTTGGCAGGTCCAACCACTTGACGACCTCTGCTGAGATCAAGTTCTTCTGACTGCCACTATCGACAATGAAATGAAGTGGAGTCCCCTTTACCCACATCTGCGAGTGAAATAGGTGTTCCCCTTCCTTTGGTTCTTCTGGTTCACTTGGATGGACTTTGGTGGTAGCGAGCGTGGCACTGGGTTCAACATTGATAATCCTCTTGTGTTCTTATGGATTTGATTCAAAGTCAGAATCGACCTCTGACTCAGAATATTTAATCTCATCCATGAGTGACTGCTTGGAGAGACATTCTTCAGTGTTGTGCCAAGGGATTTTATGGTATTCACACCATTTTCCCGTGTCCTTTGACTTCTGATTGCCCTTCTTGTGTTGTGGCTTAGATTGGGTGTCCTAAGAGTGGCCATATTTACTCTGTCCCTTGTTGTGTGGGTTGGGGCCACCTTTTCCTTGCTTTGGTTGTGAGGAGTTTGCAGATCCAAACTCTCACCTCTTTTTCTTAAATTTATGCTCAATCTTAACAACATATCTATACGCCGTACCCCATGATGTGATGTCCAAAAAATCCATTTATGTTTGAATGTATCTATGAAAACAACCACGGTATTTGAGCACCAAATGTCGTTCAGAGTCTTTGATACCCAATTTCTTGCACAGGGTATGGAAAATATTGGTGAAATCTGGTAATTTTTGGTCCCTTTCCTGACGCAGTGTGGTCCATCTAGTGTACTGGTCCTCGTAGCTTCCAACAGGGTAGTATTCTTCTTCAATAGAATCCCTGAAGGAATCCCATTTGGGGGAGACCCCAAATATTGCAGATTCCTCTATGGCCCTTTACTCAGAGTAAGTATCCCACCAATCCTTAACATGGGGGACGACCTTGAGGAGTGAAAAAGTAATTTTTTCCCTATCGGAAAAAAATTGTGGACTGAAAAATACCCTTCGAGAAGATTCAAGCATTTATCTACAACATCCACATCTATCAACCCTTCAAATAATGGAATATGAAAATTTACCAGTACCTTGAAGGGGGTTGCATGGCTGCTTGATGAAGATGCTTCTCCTATGGGCATCCGTCGAAGGATCTGTGCAAAGTTGTCCATCATTTCGTTCCTTTGTTGTGTAAGGGATTCCTCGAGAAACATTTTAAAAGGATATCCTGCTCCATCATCTTTCTTTCCGTCCCCCATGGGTTGTTTTCGGGCTCTGCACGGCCGATCTTGCAACAAATCGATTGGTTCGAGTCCCAACTTCTTGTACCCAGATCTTGTCGGGGACATGCACGAAGACAAATAAATGAAGAGTAGACCGCTTTGATACCACTTATCCATATTTATGAGTGGAACAAAATGAATAACAGACTGAATACAATAACACATAGATAACAACAGATATCCAGTGAACAATAAATTCTATTGAATAAATGAAATAGGATGAAACTGTAAAATTGCATAACCGAAACAACTTGCTTGAATGGTGGTAGCTATCTCTGAGAAGAGATGTGGCTACTACACACATATGTCTGAGAAGAATGATTACAATGAGGCTCTAAAGGCATTTTTAACATTATGCATGAATGCCAAAACCCTAGACATCCAAAAACCTAACCCTAGGAGGTGAAATGCCAAAAGTTATGTGGGCCCTGATGGGTAAGTTGGTACCTCAACTTCGCGGGGTCGTAAATTTTTCATACAACCTTTGTTTTAGGCATGCGATAGCTCGTTGGAAAGGTTTTTTCGAGAACTACACATTATGCCATCAAACTTTGACTCCTATAGTTTTACTGTGGAAAGCCAAAAAAAAACATTGTTTAGGGCCCCAAAACGACCCTGGAAGTACATAAATATGTGCTGACATGAAAAAGTCCAAACTAATCCAGTTAGATTAGGTGGATGTCCACCAATCTCCACCTAGAAGATGTGTAGGGATTCAGACAACCCCGAAAGTGTAGAACCCACAATTACAAAGAAGTATAGAAGAACATGTTGAACTAAAAACTGTCAAGAGGAGCCAGTTGGAATAGGTGGGTGGCCACCAATAGATTTCTCCGAAGCTTCTTCCTCATTATATCGATAAAGTACAATGTTATTTCGTGGACAACCTGCTTTCACTGCTAAGTTGAATAACCTTAAAACCATAAAAAGACTTTAAAACGTGGATTAATGAACTAAACAATAATTCCATTACGAGTACATATTCTTAATCGTTAAATATGCCATCAAACATACATACTCTTAATAAATAACATAAATAAATTAATCACAAGACATACTTGTCATATTTAACAAGAAATGGCATGAATTATTGGAAAAAATTATAATTAGGCAATTTATGAATAAATCATAAATTCTATATAGTTTATTAACCAATTATTGGTTAATGAAGAACACTCGTATCACAAAGTGAGATTTAAAGTCAAATAAAAAATTTGACAAGTTTTCCTCATAATAGTTACAACTACAACTAATTGACTTCCGAAATAAAAAAATATGACAAATATTATACACTATTAAAATTTACCATAATTGAGATAGTTCTCATACATAGTAGGTTCACACACTAACCTACTTAAGTATATTCATATATGAGGTTATATAGTTACTCAAAAGTTCATTAATATATTGCTTAGTAATAAGTGGGTGAGGGGTATATATGTATTAAGCATGTATATTTTAATTTATATATGGATGGATATGAGCCTGAGCCAAAAAATGCATTTCAAAGGTAAAAGAAAGAAGGTATATGAAAAATTTGATGAAAAAATGGGTGCTTATGATATTTAATGAAAATAAAAATATTTTTAATTAAAATGGTATATTGACAAATGTTTTAACAATATATTTTTGAAAAAAAAAATATAAAGTAAGGTTATTATTTATTATTTTGTGAATGAACATCTTCTATCTTATGTAATAGGTTTCCTAAGTGAACCCTTGCATGATATGTATCTAAACATGATTATATTGACAAGTTGGCACTTATCTCCACTATGAGGATAATTAACACTTATATTTAGCATGCTTCCAACCAACATACCTTTTAGTATGAACAAGTATAGTTAGAGTCTGTCCTTAGTTATCATGCAACATCCAAAAGTGTCATATTTTAATCATTTAAATACATGTTATGTAGAAAAAGCGTTGACATTAGTTTAAGATATTAATCATTCAATTGATATAAAAGAAAAAAGCAAGCACATGCAAGTTTAAGTTTTTTTGGAAAAGAAAAAATAAATAAACAATAATGACTGATTTTTAGCATGTATTAATTGCAATTGAATTTGACTTTAAAGTAAATTTATGAGTCCATTTTGTTGTTCACACATTATTATTTGAGTACTTAAATTGTAATTAGTATGATTTCACACCTTTTTTCTATAAAAATATAGTAATCCCCCGCACATTAGGGATAAGAGGCAAGTGTAATTAATATTAATATATATTTCTAAATTGTTTTCAACAACTTGTCAAGTTTATTCACATGTGTGATCTTTAATATGTTTTCATTTAACATAGTTACCAATGTAATGAGAACTGTGACCNCACATTAGGGATAAGAGGCAAGTGTAATTAATATTAATATATATTTCTAAATTGTTTTCAACAACTTGTCAAGTTTATTCACATGTGTGATCTTTAATATGTTTTCATTTAACATAGTTACCAATGTAATGAGAACTGTGACCTCAAAACAAGAATTTTAGTGCTAAAAATCCATATTTTTGCATGAAATATATTAAAATCAATCCCTAAATTGAAACATGATTCCACTAGTAGCACCATTTTTTTCTTGGGGTTAAAATCACAACTTTTTGCAACCATGGTTTCTAGTGTCACTAACAAAAGCCTTAAAATCAAACTCTAAATCAAAAAGTGGTTTTTATCAATGGCACCCCTTTATCTTTTTGAGGTTAAAATTATAACTTATTTGAAGCCATGACCTTAACATCCAATATTATTGCAACCAAAATCTTAAAAGCAACCCTTGAATCGAAAAACAATTTTGTGAATAACATCTTTTTGTTTTTTGTAGGGTCCAAATTTGATGCAGTGGGAATCCACCCCCTGCCATTAAAGTCCATTTGCAACATAACATTTCTTGATTTTAGCATAATTGGAATCACAACTACCATACTACTTCTTCCTCATTGTAACATTTCCTTTATTTTCTAAATTGATCATGCCACAACCCTTGGGGTTGTACCACAACAATTACGTATCCACATTTTCTTCCATGTAGCCCCAACAAACATATGCTACAAAACACCAGTCTACGTGAACCATTCTACGACACATTCACTTGTTGCAACTCATCTTCTACTGCAACACACCTACACATGCAACTGCAACACCTCTTTGACCACATGCCTTCAGTTGCAACACACCTCTGCTGCAACACACATCATATTACAACATGTCTCTATTGCAACACACCTCTTTTGTTGTAACATGTCTCTTTTTTTGTGACACACCTCTGCTGCAACACATCTTTGTTGTGACACACATCTGCTACAACATGCATCTTGCTGCAACATGCCTCCTATTATAACATCCTACTGCAACATGCTTCACGTTGCAGCCTCCTGCTACAACACATATCCTTTTCAATGTTCCTTCTGCTGCAACATGCCTACGTTGAAAAAAATCATCTTCTACTACATGCATCTGGTACAACATGAAATCATGTCGATATCATACATTTCATAATATCCTCTATTCACAACCCTTTGTGCTAGCTTCAACGTGGCATCCCCTTCGATTGTACCACACAATCCTGAATCAAGGTTTTTTTTTTTTTTTCCATGGAACATTCTTAGATGCAGACCTCTAAAATTTATGGAATACAAAAAGACTTATGTACTCATACATGAACACTCAACACTCTTGGACCCAAATTGCTCATCCTTGCTAATATCAATCAACAATAATTAAAATGTTGCAACCACCAAATTTCTACAGTCATGAAAATACATTCTCCTCTCATAGTGTATCAAGCTATACAATCACCCCAACTATAGAGAACCATTAGTCCACTATATGGTCTCTCTCAAACCTAGATCCACCTATATATGATTACAAATCAAGCATGGTCTTCTATATATCCATGCCACTTGCACAATAATATTATATGGAACTATTCTCTACTGAAATTTGCTCATTTGAGTAATGGAATTTAACTTGCACATAGTCTTTCCAATAACAAAACAAATAACATCATACCATATTCCATTCATACACATGAACAAAAAGGTTAAATCTATAAAACATCAAACCATTTTATTCATTCATATAGATTACAATACAACGGTTCCAAGGTCAGATATAATCTTACAATCTTTGTTGGGTTGCCAGGCCGAAGGCCATGACAACCTCAACCACTTCTCTCTCTTAGTGTCTCGCGTGATCTATTCTCTCACTGACTCTGCAAGCTATTTTGCAAGTTCTTTGATGATGTGTTTTATTCCTCCAGAAAATGTTCACTTTTGTTTCTTCATCGGACTCCTCACGCCCTTTCTCCTTCTAGCTTCTGATTAGTCCTTTCCTCAATGACTCTTCATATGCACATGACCTTCCGGCTTCTACCAACAACACACTCTTCATCAACACATATTCCTTTCCTTCTGTAGCAGTTTGTGTTTTCCTTCCATGCACTTGTCTTCTAATCATTCTGTAGAAACATGTCCATCCTATAGTAGCGCTCCATTTGATTCACTCACCACCTACATCATTCATTCGATCTACACCACTATTGTTACTTCATACAATCTGTCTCATTTTACAACTATTTATTTCTTGCATCACTTAATCATTGTTGTAACAACTCTCCATCCGTCTTCATCATGTCATCTCTAGGATGACCGAGATGCTCCTACATCAAACTCCCTGGGTTTTAAGAAAGCATTCCCTCATTCTTAGGAGGTAAATAATTTACATCTACAACTTTCCAATGAAACTTTCATCAGTATGACACTCCCAACTCTACAATCCTCATCAATACTATATGCTTCAATCGACAAGACATATTCCTTTGTTGTACATTATTTCTTCCAACTCATTTTTGTCCCTTGCTGCACATCCATCCGCAACACCACAACAACACTCTCATCACGGAGTTCTAGAAAATTTCATCTTATTCTTGATGCAACCCAATTTTTTGAAGTAGCTCACCTTTCGGTATTTCTACCCTCTTTGTCTTTCTTCCTTCATTACCACATGCATTAGTCAAGTGCTTTTCAATGATGCATCACCATCAAAATTGGATCTGAGTAACGTCCCATATATGACATCCCATTTCCCTTTCTCATGCAGTGTATAAGTGCCTTAGGTGTACTGGCCAACCACTCATGCTCAAAGCCACACAACATGGAGTCACATGCTCCCATGTTACACCTCCCTTGACTCAATCCACAACCACACACAAACTGACTCAGTCGACAATTATGTCGGTGTATACATATTCTTGACAAATTACTAGAGACATAACTCAAAGGTCTTCCTCTTCACGCAACACCTCCGTGCTCGATTCTCAACAACCTTCAATTCTTATAACATTATTTTGTAGCATGTCTTCTTCCTTGGAAGATTTGAAATCTTCTCCTTTCCTCTATCAGCAACATCTTTGTCAACTTCCTCCCCTTTTGAACTGTACATTCATCCATCTTCAACTCAACAACTTCATTTATACTTCCTCCTAGGTTACTCATCTTCACAACATCATCTTCTACTTGGGAATTCTCTTAGACATATTCATCATCCACAACCTCTGTGATCCTGCAATTTCCTGCAATCTATGCAATTCCTTTTCTTGTACATCATCCTTCTATTTCATTGTCTTCTCATCCAAGCACATCTACTTCCATCTACAACCACAAATTTATTTATTCCTGTAAACAAGCAAATAATATATTAAAGGAAAAGAAATGAACTCCATCTTCTCTCCCTCATTTTCTTCATTACATCCGACACAACCACATGTGCCTTGTGTCATCTTCAGGATGACCGAGATGTTCCTACATCATAATTACTACTTGTTTGAAACAATGGCCTTAACAACATGTACCATTGTAAACCAAATCTTAAAATCAACTCCTGAATCGAAAAGAGTTGTTGGTAGTAGCATGCTTTTTATTTTAGACTTTAAATTGCGATATTTTTAAAACTATGACCTAAAAATTCATCATTATTGTAATCAAAATCATCCCACTTACTCTAACTCCACCGTCACCTTCTTCTTAATTTTCTTTTAAAAAAACGTTTAAAAATCTTTAAAAA
>ML854098.1:28676-47866 GCA_009831015.1 Picea engelmannii
CTCAAAATGGCAAAGGAATCTACAAAATAGAGTGCTCATGTGGTAAATGCTACATTGGCGAAACAGGTCGCTCCTTCCAAGTTAGGATAAAAGAACATGGAGCTGACATAAAAAACGAACGCATCCGCACCTCCGCCCTAGCTGAACACTCCATCAAAACTAGACACCATGTTCGCCTAGAAGACACCAAAATCCTCGCTAAAGAGAATCACCTCTTCAAACGTTGTATTAGAGAAGGCATTGAAATCCGTAAGCACCCTAGTAACCTTAACAGAGATAGTGGACTAGATTTGAGCGAAAACTGGCTCCCCCTGTTACACAAAAAACAACAAGAAACTTTGGATTAGAACCCAAAAAGTTTTCACCTTATAACAATTTAAACCCTAATATTAAACCCTTAACAAGCACACCTGAACCTCTTTTCTTATTAACCTAATAATTAATTTTAAATAAAAAACCCTAATATCACTAAATATACTATCTTAACTTTCAATTAAACAATATTTCAATAAACCCTAGCAATTTCTTTTAAAATAATATAAATTAAACCCTATAAAATAATTAAATTAATTAATTATAAATTAACCTTAGAAGAGAAAATTAATTAGAGACCTTAGTATATTAATAATTCAAATAAACATTATAAACCCTAATAAGTTCTTATAAAACAATATAATTTAAACCCTATAAAATAATTTAATTAATTAAAAATTAAACCTTTGAATTTATTTAGAAACCTTAGTACATTACCTTAAACTAATTAGAACCCGCTAATTTCCTTTTAAACATAAAAAACCCTAATATTAAACACTCCTTAACCCTAGAATTAACATTTTAATTTACCCCAAACAAAACCCCAAAACATAATTATATAATTGGATATATTTATAAATATAAAACCCTAAATTTATCCTAACCTTTAATAAACAAGAAACTAAGAAACCCTAGTGATATTTTATAAAATTAAACTATTAAATAATTCTACTTAGCCGACACTAATAAAAAAAATTTCCATTTCTAATATTTATACCAGCTCTTCCGTTTCTCTTAAGACCCAGGCTCTTTGTCCTGAAGATGGATCCTGATCTGGATCCGAAACGTCGACAATCTAATGACTACACTGTGGCTTTTCCGATGAAAACTAAAAATCCCAACCACAACAATCTCACGCATCAATTCTAAGATCACTTTGTAAGATTTTTTACATATTGCAATGAAAGTATATTGTACGGAAAATACTAATAATATGTTTGGATGAATGCAAGATGGAAAGATTGCAGGGAAATTGGTCTAAAGTAGGACACTTTTGCAAGTCATAAGAAATATTAATGCTTGTTGTTACAACAATTTGGAGAATATAAGATGGAATTTCTTATTTTGGAAAAAACCAAATTTTCTTATGAAACAATAATAGAATTTCTAAATAGAATTATTCTGACATTGTCTCATGTTGACCATATGTATGTGATACAAATGAGATGATGATAGTTGAAGCTGGAATGCTTGGGAATAAAGGCTATTGGTTAGACACTGAAGTCCCATGATTGCCAAAAATACATATCCTTAGTGCGGGTTTGGAGATGAGATGGCACTCTCCTTGTGTGTAAAAACCTTGGCAAGATGGATTGTTGAAGGACTGTGCAACAGTGAAAGGATGCATGAGCCTTGAAGGGTGAGTGCAATAAGAAAGAGGCAACTCCAAAATGCTAAATTGGGATGAATTTTTCGCCTAAAGCATCTCTGTGGACTAGAGAAGAGGACTTCCAGCTAAAGTATGAAGACATGAATTGGGTTCTTGGAAAATAACACCAGAAGGATAAACACCTTCAATAGAAAAGGCATGGAGATTTTTGAATAAATTTGAATGTATATTGTATAAAATGCACAGAGGACAGTGCATAAATAAGGGGGAGGGGAATGTAATACCCCTAGGTTAATCCCCAATGTAATTGTAAATGTATGTTTATAGGCTAGTGAGCCAGGATATTATAGGCCAGAGTGCCTATGTGATTATTAGGTCGAAGATCCTAGATATTAAAAGTCTAGTGAGACTATTATTGTAAAATGTAATTATACTCATATATTAATAAAAATAGATCCTTGTTGCAAACCGACCCAACACAAGAGTATGGGGAGCTAAAATCCACTAGAAAGGGGAAGGGGGGTTAAGAGTCTAAGGTTAAGGGGATAATATAAGGTGGCTTAAGCCCAAAGAAATATTATATTAATATTCCTAAATTTTAAAGTATGGATATAACTTGATATATCCTAAGTTTCTAAAGTAGGGACAAGGTGGAGTTCCTTGAGTGCAATGTGTCATAAAGGGCACATGAAAATATATTTCGGGATTTAGTACATTTCCCCATAACTCATTCATCATTGGGGAAAGGATTAGTCCATCATCCATACCTGGTTGCAATCTCTTGTACTTGGGGAAAACTTGGGAGATGAAGAGGCGGGTTGTCAGGCCCATGTTGCTGCTGAAGAGGTGGGTTTTCAGGGTTGTGTTGTTGTTGAAGAGGCAAGTTGTCATGCCCATGAGTAGTTTTCTCTACTTGAGAAACTACTGGGAATTGTTCCTTAGTGCAATGGGAAATAACTACAGGGCTCTAAGACTTCTTTTCCAGCATGTTGTTGAAGCCCCAGAAGGGAAGTGGGGCAGTCAAAGGAATATTGAGCAGAGAAGGGGCACACTTCATGGGGTGGGAAAAACATGTGAGGAATGAGAGACTATAGGCTAATTGTAGCAGTTGGGCACCTTGGACTGATAAATTCTACTAATTATTAAACCTTAGAATGGATTAGGATTCCCTTTTCCCTGATAGAGTTTAGCTCCAACTTGGGGGTGAGCCACTACTGAGTATTATGAGCAGTGTGGTATATGGATGGGAGGAACATGGAAGGTATGCACGTAGTTGGTGTTCAGTTTGCAAAATATAAGTGTCTTTATGTGTTGTTTAAATTACCGAGTGGATGGTTATGTTCCTTGTATTATGGTTTTTCCTGTATATGTTGTTTATATATATTTGTTGTTATTATGCTCTAATATGTGCATTTTCAGAGCATTTGTTTAATTAAATGATATCAAATAATTATGTTGAATTGTTGATAATGGTGAAAATTATTGGTATCAGAAGTTAGAATTTTGATGTGGCATTGCCCAACAAGGAGTAGGGGATGTTACAAAGCCTATGTCCCTAATTTATGTATATAAATTATGTCTTGGGACACAAGACCTATTACCTCTTAGGATATAAGTCCCTAATTTTCATACTTAAATCATGATCTAACATATGTGACACATCAATCTTTAGTGCATTTTATCAAATTTGTTTTGAACTCAAACTTGTAGGCCAACAATTCCCTTTATATGACCTTTGTGTTTGTTATGGGCCCTGCACATGTCATGTGATCCCTAGAAGAAATTATTTGATCCTAAGTGATTGGTTTTGCATCACCAAACTATAATTCTAGATTTGAGAGAAATACATGGTCCATCAATTACCAAAGTAATTCCCATATCTCACTTGCAAGCCAAATATTTCATTTATATGTCTTTTGTGATGATTTACGGATATGCACATGGTCCATGATCCCTAAAAGTAAATATTATAGAATAATTCATTGTGTTTTAATGTTGAACCATGCTTCAGGAAATGAGGCCCATCTATATAAAGTCAAAATGGCTAAAGATGTGTGCTAGGTATCATAATATTATTTCCCTCACACAATTCAAAGCCAAAGAATGTAGGAAAGTGTGAGAAGCGCAACTGTCTAAAGAAACTTGTCTAAGGCTCTAACATATTCAATGTTGTTAACACATGATACTATACAACATTGATATCTCACTCATGGCACACTCTCTAAAGAGCACACTGCATATCTAGTCATTTTCTTAGGGTAAACAAATAATAAGTAAAAAATTTTATTAAGACATGCCTACAATCCAAACACCACCATATCCATCATCACCAACTTCCTCACAACCATTAGCAATAATTTACTAATGGATTTACACCACATATGTTGAACTTACTATGGATTTACACCATTATAGTTGTAAATAACACATGCACATTTTTACTTGTCAAGAACTCATACATGTTATGGAAGAACTATTTTTCTTATATTCTCCATAACATGTGCACAATTTAAGCAAATAGAAACACATGCATGTTATTTGTCTATAAAAATTAAAAAAACACACATCCTTATATCACTTATGTACAAAAACCTATTGAAAAACATAGAGCTATAGTGATTTGTCGAGAATATTTCTGATGTAAAGAATTCTATATCCTTTAGTTCATGATCGAAGGAGCATTCTTTTTACAAGTTATGAAATTTGATCCTTGTGATAATGGGAAACTTACGTAATTATTTAGAAAGAATATATATGAGGAAAATGAATCCACTTGAGTCTAAGAAATTACATATAGAGATTGGTTAGATATGGAAAATCGAAGGCATTCAATGGGAATTGCTTCAATTATGATCATAACTAGTGCCACGATTCTTCCTACCATTTCACAATGGGAAAAGTGTAGGAATTCAATAGAGGGGGCCTCATTTCTACAACAATGGATGAAAAAACACCTCATATCCTGACTCGACAAGTAAAGTGTAGGTTCTAATGAGATTCTATTTTAATTCCAATATCAAGTCAACCTCAAACAAATATATTATCATGTAAAAATGAGATGTATGAGGCAACATGATCACTTTTGACCTATTGCAATTATACAAATGATGGAATTAGAGAAGCAATAATTGTAGAAACTTTTGTTGAAGACGTTCAGGGGGTCCAATATCTTCTTAAATAAGTATATTCTCTTGAGACCATTGATGAGCATGTCCATTTGCCACCATTTATTAACCAACAAGGAAATGAAGGGTTGCAAGCTCTTGTTGAATTTCCAGAGCCTCCTAGTGATACGTTCCATACTAGAAATGCAACTTCCTTACCTCCATTGTCCTAAGTGCATCAAAGAACTCCAAAACGTATCCAAGTGGATGAAAGTTTCAAGAGTTCCATTGAAGGTAAGTTATCTAAATGGGTTATTGCTTATCAGACTCAAAAAATAATTAAAAATTACTTTGAACCAAAAAATGATGGAGATAAGTGTCAATTATTTTTATCTTTGTTAAAATATAGGCATTTCATTAGTGTTATAAAACAATTAGGAATAAAGATGATAAATAATTCATAACTAAGTAATCTTATTGTTAGAATCTTGGTAGATTATTTTAGAACAATTGGTAAGAAAACTCATTTGTTCATCATGTATTTTCATGAGCAATAATAGACAAGAACATGATAAATCATTGTTTTATCAAGCCAACATATGAGCTCATTAAAGTGAATGTGAAAACCATTCAAATGTATTCTGCTAGGGGAGAACATCTTGGCACAATCACAAACAAATTTTTGGCCCTTCATTGATAGGTTTCCTTGCTCCGACGTAAAGTTAATTAAGGGACTAGTGTGAAAACGTTAGCGTGATAACACCATGGATTCTTCAATGATCTGTAAATATACGTAGATATTCCACTAGAACAACTCATCACAACAAATCTTATAATATTTTGAAATCTTAGACTATGTAGACTAATTTTCCTTAGATCCTAGATTAGTTAATTAGTTAATTACTAGCTTTGCTTGGATTTATAAAAATAAGTAAACATTAAAATGAAAGTACGAGAAAATATATACACACCATCCACACAATTAGACACAATATATATCCTAGGAAAACCAATACGGGAGAAAACCCAACTAAAAGGTGAGGCCTATGCTCTTCTCTCTTTTCTTCAGTTATGGAAAGTAGGTACAAATAAAGAGGCACTCACTATGCAGTTTCCTTTGACATTGTGGCATGAATGGATACCACATAATATCCTACCTCCTTTATTATTCTCTCAAAATACCACTCCTTGGATGATCTTCTCAACTATGGAATAAGTATAATTCAAAATAATGGAACCCTTTCTCCTCCTAGTGGCTTGGTATTTAACATAGCCTAATAGTTGTCTAGGGTTAGGGTTTTGACTTCCTCAACCCTTAATTAGTTATCGGGTTTGGACCTTCTAGATCATTCTTGAAAGTAAACATGTGGCTATCCCCATATGTGTGAGTAATGGGGGCTGACGTTGCATCCCCTTATACCTTGGTGGTCAACAAGGTATATCAACTGGTGAGAGGAATAAATTTTGCATATGAGCTCTGATTGAGGCATTTTACGCACCATTAGAAAGGTATCATAGTGTATAACACCATCAAGGGTGTATTATAAATTTCTAGACATTGTAACCCCAAAAAATGTCATGTAATGCCTCAAGATGGCTCTAGAAGGTTTGATACCCCAATTTTCCAAACTAGGACCTACCACTAAAATGGCCCTACAAGATGATTCCTCCAATTTATTTCACCCAAAAAGTACTAATATAGATGAAAAATTGTATGATGATCCAATCTGGATCGTCAAACTAGAAGGATGTACTAAAGTTGAGAAGGGGTTACAGGGACCATGAACCACACATTAAACACTTTTTTCAACCACAACACAAATGGAACTATATGAGAGATCCAAGAATGAGCACAAGGCATTGAACTTGGGCCAATGTTTTTTTGAGAAATACAATCCTTTAGTATGTTATAATAAACACACTTCATAGAAATTTTTGTCATAGATACCACGTAGAATTTGGTTATTAGTATCACATATATGTATATATTTGTCATGTTTTACATTCTAACCATGTGTAGGAGTGCTCAATGATAACACTACCAACTTTATCAATAGATTGTATTTATAACATCATGTGTAATAAGATAAAGGGAAAAACATATTATGCATAAAATTGTTTAGATGGTGCATGCTTCAGGTGTGGTGAAATGACATTATTGAGCTAGTGCATTCACGAGAGAGAGGATCACAAATTTGGGAATATGGTGGTAGACATAAAAAGTTTGAAATATGTCAATTATGACCTAGGCCATAGGAAAGAAAGAAAAAATATACAATTGGTAATGTTGTAGGCCAATAACTTTCTCTAACTTGGAATCTACGTTCTTTCAAACTTCACTTGTAAAATATAACTTGTGTTGAGATCTCTTTTTTTCCGTCAAGTATGATTCTATGACTTCATCAAGTAGTTTTTGGAAAATAACTAACAAAATATTTAACCTATTCATGTGGCTCGATGGTAGGATGAACAATTTAGAATTTATATATATACATTTCCCCTTGATATTGTACTTTCAGTGGTTGATTTTGCTGAGAACTACACCCTCCAACCCCAAAATTGATTCAAATTCAATATTATCATTCAAATAAAGTTTCCTTAATTGTCCATATCACATAGAATTAATGGTCCAAATACCATCAAAGAAAAATGGGTAATATTAAAGGACTATCATTTCTATGTAAGTAATAATAGGTATCATAACTTTCATTATATACGACATTGCTTCCAGTTTTTCTATGATCAGTTGAAGGAGAAAAATATATATATGGAGTGACCATTGGATTTGGTTCAATGGTTGTGATGGTCAATTAAAAAATGTCTACATGTTTCAATGGTTGTGTTCATTACAAAAAAAATACAAGGTGCCACATATGTGGAACTATTATTAGACCGGCCATGGGAAATGAGAGGGTGATGGAGCTGGAGAATGTGTCAAAACAACCCTATGTAGGGAGGAGTTGAAGTTATATAAAAATCCCCATATTTGATATGAAAAATATATAGTCATGTGGTGTATGCCAATAATGGTAGACAGAACAAGAGTGCAAGAAGAATTAACATAGAAAATACATGTGTAGAGATTTTTTTGGGAGGTGGTCAAGGTAGATCATTCACATGCATGGGAATGCAAGAGAATTATTGGGAATCATGGTTTTCATTTGGTTCAAAGCTTTGAAAACTCTGTATTTTAAATATGGACAAGAAAACTTGTTTTTTTATGTTCCCCGTGTAGAGATGGTGATTGGGATAAGTGCGAGTTATCGTCAAACTAGGTTGATGCATGGGATTGCATATCACTTTCCATTAATTAATGTGTAATTGTTGAATAACCTGATTAGAGGTAGAACAATCATTTGTTCATGCAAATTATGATCATATGTCAAATCTTGTACATCCCAATACATTTTATAGTCTCTTGACCTATTTTTAAGGCCACCCATTAGACATTAATGACCTTATATTATATTATCTTATATCTCACTCAATTTCAATGTATCTCCATTTATTTCAATAAAGTTAAGCATTGCACATTATATTGTGTAGGGAACATATGTAGTCATTTCCTTGAAAGATAATGATTGGGGTGGGGATAATTGGCTGACACATTGTCTAGAGGTAAATAAAACTATCAATATATCCCTAATTGATGATGAAGGAAACCACTTCCCGGTTGTGTTGATGGTTGTTAAAGGTGAATACTTGACACAATAAAAAACACAAGAACAAATGGCAGTTATGCATTTAAAGATATTACAAATCAAGTGCAAGTGTAAACCACTTTCAATATATCCCTAATTGTTGATGAAGGAAACCACTTCTTGGTAGGATAGATGGTTTTTAAAGGTGAATACTTTACACAAGACAACAAGTACACAGGAATGAATGGAATTTACGTGTTTAAAGATATTACAAATAAAGTGCAAGTGTAAACCACTTTATGAACTTAGTCCTTGACACAAACCTCTAGTTACAAAGTATGAACAAAATAAACTCCTCCAAGGGTACAATACTTCCTACCAAATGATAATCACAAGAAAATAATGGAGACCAGCATTAATAGAAATTATCCATTTTTTTATTTTTTTATAATAACAAGTATGTTAATGGATTAGGTATGTTGACATATGAGGTGACTTATTTAAGAATTATACATTGATGTTTTTCTAATGCAAATTCAAGTTCATACATGCACATTATTATTTTTCAATGTAATGTTGATGAGACTAACCAAATTGTCATTTTGCATGCTTAGGTTCTACAAATATATGTATATCACATGAAGGTGAGATTAAGAACATCGATGTCTTTAGACACCACCAAAACATGCTTAGATTTCTTATATATATGAGTTAATTGACCACTCAATATTTCTTGTATATCAAATTTGTTTTTTGTGGAATATTTGGTGATTGTACTAACTATAGAGTTTGGAATAAGACCCAAGAACAAAAATGAAACTAAGCCTCTTTTTTATATACTACACATCTCTGTTAACTTCTCCATCAAACATTAGCTTCAATTGTCTATAACTCAAATCTCGTTTCATGACCTGAACCATCTTGTAATCTTTTGTTGTTTTCCTCCTATCCGTGAGCATGCTTGTTTAAAGTTGATTTCAATAGAGTTTTTTGCTAAGGTATATAAAACAAAATGTTTATGAGTGGGAGAGTTGAGAAAGAAGGTGAGGTTGCTATTATTCTACCCTTAACCATTTTTTTTTGTACCTTTTTCATGGAATATGAAAGAATTGCTCTCTCGTCCTTCTCTATTTTACTTTCATACACTAATTTAAATTGTCTTAGTAGGATCTCTCCATCCCTCTATGTTTATTTTACCTGAAATTTTCTCATTTATTCCTCCTTCTCTTGGCCTCATTCTCCTTGGATTGGAGAAATGTGGAGGGAGAAGGCTACACTTGCACCTAATAGCCCAGAAATAGGGATTGACACATTATAGGTTGGAGGTTCAATTCTATTCAAATTTGAGGGAACTTTTGGGATTTTGATTCTTTGTTTTGCATGATATTATTGTTAGAAAAGTGGGTGTGCTCGTTTAACCATAGACAATATAGCATTATTGTCACCCAACCATAGGCACTAATGTCACCCCCAAACACCTTTACCTTGACAGAGAGAATAATTCTGGTAGCAAATCAATATCCAACCAAGGCTAATTCACCAAGCAAAGATAACCAAGACTGACATAAATTCCAACCCAGAAAAACCAAAATTATAGGTTGCAGAAACTGTAGTTGCAGTTGCTCCCCAAACTTGCGCACTACTAGATTTCTGCAGTGCGCACAAGTGGATTTCTACAATTCCGAGATGTCTGACTCAAATGAGAACTAACTTTTTGTATTTATACTGATCTTACCAGGCTGTCTGGGCCGACTTCTCTTTCTGGGTGCTAAAGACTTAATATAAAATATTCTCTTTAGCTGACTTTACTTATAGGGTTGTGTCCAACTCTTTTCTCACTTTTGGAATATTCTAATCTCATCAAAGGTCACAAATGGAGGTTAATACCTCCCGTGGATACCATAATATCAACACTCCCTCCTAGATAGGGAGGTATAAAAGGTAATGGTATTGAGCACAAACAGACCATTCAACCGGTAGCATCATCATAGCCACACAAGATATCTCATGATCAAATCACGAGCATCATCAATATTATCCAATTGGATAATCTCCATGACAATTAGTACAATGTCATCTGATAGAAAACAACTGTGTCTATCCATAGTATTACATAACTACTATCCAGTGGTACACAACCACACTAAGTAGCACACAACTACTTAATTAGTGACACATAGTCACAACCAGTGGAACACATCCACCACAGTATCATACATCTATTGTCCAAAGAAATATAGTCTCCATAGCAATCATATCATTTGATATCAACCTACATAAAAATAATATCATGATATAAATTGAGTCATTTGGGCCATTCTTCTACTCACACCTATGATATATAGAAGAACATCTACCCTCATACAGTAAAAGCATCAACCATGGGCTATCTGGACTATTCTTCCCAAGAATGGAAGAATAATTGTCCCTGATTTATCATCCTGGACCATTCACCTAGCTGGGCCATTCCTCTGGCACTAAACATAGTGCAACCTGGAGAGAATGATTCTTCCCTAAGGAATGCATGTCCCTGATTGTTGAACATGGACCATTCAATTAACTGGGCCATTCCTCCGACACTAAACATAGTGCAACCTGGAGAGAATGAGTATGCCCTAGGGAATGGCTGTCCGGACCATTTCCTATGGAAATGACTGTCCTGCACCAACCTCCAAAACGGAAAATTCTTCGAAACTACTCACAACTGTGAACTTTGAAAGAATGACTGGCCGATGAGGCAGACCATTCTGCTTGACCATTACTGAGAGTGACTGCTAAGAAGAATGATTGTCCTAGACAATTCCCCCACACTGGCCACAATGGGAATCATTGTCTATGGTACATCAAAAATCTATCGAACCATTTTCATTATGAAAATGATTGTCCGATCTGGACCATTTTTCGAACTAGAAAATGCTTGTCCGTCAGAAATCTCAAACCACTTTCCAAAATGGAAAGGAACTACCCATCCTGAACCATTTTCCAAGTTGGGAAATGAATGTCCATAAATCAATGATATATATGTGCTCCCTCCCAACCTAGAGATCCATCTCTTCCCTTTTAGCTAAGGGAGTTATTTCCACGATCCCCAACTTGTCTCGTAAGTATGCAAACTTTATCCTGGACAAAGGCTTTGTCAAAATATTTGTTGTCTTCTCATCTGTGGGGATATATTGGAGTTTCACTTCTCCTTCCCAGACTTTATCTCGAATAAAGTAGTATTTGATCTCAATGTGTTTCAACCATTCATGAAACACTAGGTGTTCAGATAGCCTTATACAACTCCGATTTTCACAGTATATTATGGTCAAATATGGAATTTGATCAAATAATCTAGAAATCAACTTTCTCATCCATGTCGATTTTGTACATGCCTCACATGCTTTGATATATTATGATTTTGTTGTGCTGAGTGCGACAAACTTTTGTTTCTTGCTACCCCAAGATACCACAGCGGAGCCCAAACTGAAACACATCATTAAAGTACTCCTTCTGTCTTCTGCACTTCCTGCCCAATCTGAATATGTGAATCCATGAAGTTGTATATCACTGGATGCGGTATATCTTAAGCCATAGTTTAGCGTCCCATGAATATATCTTAGAACATGCTTTGCAGCTATCCAATGCTCATGTCGAGGTTCCACCTGAAACTAGCTTAGGGTGTTTACAAAAAATAAAATATCTGGTCAAGTATTCACTAAATACATCAATGACCCAATCAATTACCGATATAGGGATGGGCCTACTGGATCAGAATCTGAGTCTCTTACTTTCCTTATATCTATGGTCATAAGAGTGTCCATGGATTTGCAATTCATCATTCCAAACTTATGAAGAATATTCACTGCATACTTTCCTTGTCCAAGGAATACTTCACCATGCTTCTTCCATACTTCTAGTTGACCCAAGTAATAATGCATGAGACCAAGATCTTTCATATCAAATTCAAAAGCTAGTTCCTTCTTACATTGGATGATGAGAGACTCTTCACCTGTCAAGAATAAATCGTTGACATATAGCAGTAGAATCACAAGTGCATTGTTCATGACTTTGTAGTAAAGATTTGGATCTGCATGGCTCTTGGAGAAGACAAGTCTTATTCATTAGTTGTCTATTCTGGCATACCATGCTCTTGGAGATTGCTTGAGTCCATACAAGGATTTCTTTAGTCTGCAAACATGAGTGTCTCTGGAGTGTACTTCAAATCCTTGAGGTTGTTCAATGTATACTTCTTCTTTGATTGCTCCATTGAGGAAAGTTATTTTACATCCATCTGATGTAAACTCCATTCCATGGAATCAACAAGAGACATAATGGCTCTAATAGAAGTATATCTGGAAACAAGAGAAAATGTCTCATCATAGTCTTCTCCCTCCTTCTGGGAGAACCCTCTAGC
This sequence comes from Picea engelmannii, assembly GCA_009831015.1. Lineage (NCBI taxonomy): Eukaryota > Viridiplantae > Streptophyta > Pinopsida > Pinales > Pinaceae > Picea > Picea engelmannii. The sequence goes on from ML854098.1 coordinate 41,460, forward strand.
TACAAACCTTGTTTTGTATTTGTCCACACTTTCGCCTACTGCATGTTTGATCTTATAGACCCATTTTGAAGTTACTACTGATTTTTCTTTGGGTCTAGGCACAATTTCCCATACATCATTTTTCATGATGGACTAGTGTTCTTTTGTCATGGATTATTTCCATTGTTTCTTCTGAGCTGCCTCTTCAAATGTGGTGGGTTCTTCATTTAAAATCTTTGGCATACATGCTGCATAGCTGGAGAATCTTTTGGGTTTTTTACTTTTTCTGAAGGTGCCACTTGGGGCTTTGAGTTTCTCTGCTTCTTGTAGAGTAGCTTCAAGCCAAGTTGGACATTTCTTGGTTTTGGGTACAGTGTCTGATTCAATAGTTTCACATGGTTGCATTTGATGATCAAGTTTTTATGTTTCTTCATTCTGACTTTCTGGAAGACATGTGCTTTCTTCTTTAGGCTCTTCATACTCTTCTTCTTCTATAGTTTCTTCTATGGATTTATTGAAAGCCATCTTTTTATTTAAGGTTATGTCTCTGTTGAATTCAACCTTATATTGTTATGGGATATAGATTCTATAGGCCTTGGATGATTCATTGTATCCCACGAATATGCCCTTTTTTCCTAAGGGTTCTAACTTCTTCCTTTTATCCTTAGGGATGTGAATGTAAACAGGGCATCCAAAGATTCTTAAGTGTTCCACATTAAGTTTCTTTCCTGAGAAGGCTTCTTCTGTAGTCATATTCTTCAATATGTGGTGGGGACTTCTGTTCTGAACATGTATTTCTGTCATGGCCGCTTCTCCCCACAAATACATATATAAACCTTGATCATTCATTATTGATTTCACAGTTTGTTCAATAGATTTGTCCTTCCTTTCTGCTACACCATTTTGTTGAGTATTATGAGGAATAGTTAGCTCTCTCCTAACCCCTGCCGATTTGCAAAATGCAAAAAATTCCTTGGATCTATATTCTCCTCCATTATATGTTCTCAAGGTCTTGATTTTCTTGTTTGTGAGGTTCTCTATCTTTGCTTTGAATTCTTGAAACTTCCTAAAAAAATGTCCTTTGTCTTCAAGAGATATAGCCAAGTCTTTCTTGAGTAATCATCTATGAAGATTACATAGTAAAGAGAACCTCCTAGATATTTGAATGGCATTGGAATGAAAACATATAAATGTATTAGATCTAGGATTTCCTTAGATCTATTATTGTTGCTTGAGAATGGTTTCTTAACATTCTTACTAAGAGCACATCCTTTGCAAATTCCTTCATGTGTAGATTGTATTTCTGGTATTCCTTTAACCATCCTTTCGAGGAAAGGTAATGATTTATAGTTGATATGAGCATACCTTCTATGCCAAAGTTCATTGGGATTGACTTCATCATGTACAAGAGCTTCATCATTTCTTTCTAGTAGTCTATACAGTTTTCCTTCGCGGGTTCCAATAACTCTAGTGTTCTCTATGCTAGAGTCTCTAGACCAATATAATACTTTTCCATCTACAAAGGCTATTATGTTTCCTTTGTCTTCTAGGCAAGATATGGATACAAGATTATTTTCTAAACTAGGTACATATAAGACATTGCTCAAATGAACATTGTTACATGTTTTCAATTTGACGGAGGCTTGACCAATTCATTCGACTGGATAGGTGTTTTTATCTCCAAGTTATACCTTGTAGGATACATTATTTTCGTTTAGATTAGAGAGTTTGGCCTGGTTTCCTGTCATATTCCTAGAAGCTCCACTGTCAATTATCCACATGTCATCTTCAAGAGTTCTTGTGAGAGATGAATAATGTATATGATCTGTCTTTTCATTCATGATTTCTGTTGACTAATAATTGGTCAAGATTTGACCCAAAATATCAACCTTGACATTTTTTCCTTATGAGAGTGCCAAGAGGTGCGTTGGAATAAGGCGCACCAAAATATATTCTCCTTGAGTAAGGTATTCCATCATAAGGTGCTAGGCAAGATTTTTAGGGTTTTTGCAACTGCACTTGCTAGTAACCCTAGCGATAATGCTGCAGTAACTGCACCTGCTAGAAACCATAGTGGTAGTTCTTCAACGAGATTGATAACATTATGGCTTAGCTTCCTTCCATTGTTTATACTGAATGAAGGAGGTGTAGGCCCATAACTTGTTAGAAAAGTGGGTGTGGTCGTTTAACCATAGACAATATAGAAATATTGTCACCCAACCATAAGCACTAATGCCACCCCCAAGCACCTTGACCTTGATAGAGAGAAGAATTCTAGTAGAAAATCAATATCCAACCAAGGCTAATGCACCAAGAAAAGATAACCAAGACCGATTAGAAAGTACAACCCAGAAAAACCAAAATTAAAGGTTGTAGAAATTACAGCTGCAGCTGCTCCCCAAACTTGCGCACTACTAGATATATGCAGTGCACACAAGTGGATTTATGCAATTACGAGATATTTGACTCAAATGAGAACTGGCGTCCTGTATTTATACTGGTCTTACTAGGCTGTCTAGGCCAACTTCTCTTTCTAGCTGCTAAAGACTTAATATAAAATATTCTCTTTAGTCGACTTTACTTCTAGGGTTGTGTCCAAGTCTTTTCTCACTTCCAGAATATTCTAATCTCATCAAAGGTCACAAATGGAGGTTAATACCTCCCACAACTACCATAATATCAACAATTATATCTAGGTTTATGTTACTATGTTTTCTTACTCAAATTGTTTATTGTTTCTCTCATAGTGATAAATGTGGCAATAGATACTCCCTCAATTTTTCACTCTAGATCCTCATATTGTCTTATGGATATATAGTAGATACACATGTCCTTTACTTGGTGAACCTATGACATAGCATGTGTTTTCATGAGATATTACAAAATTCCCCTAATTTTATTAAATATTGATAAACACCTCCAAAAACCCTTTTGTTAAACCCCCCTCCCAATACGCCTTTCCAATAATAAAAACTCCTTAATTTTACTAGATACCACTTTTTTTAATCCTCGATACCTATAAACCCCCATGTACCTTAAATTACCTACCCCCCCAAAAAAACCTATAATTTATTGACTTATTTTCACAATCTAAAAAATCCTTTTATGAATGAACATGATAAAATATTGGTCAACAAGGTGAAGCCACCATGAGTAGATATTTATTTTGTTGTTTCCTTTCCTTTTTTTTCTTTGATATATTGGAAATTTCATGTATTTATTTTTATGCATTTGGAGTATCCTAAGGAACTCCTACAACTCAGTATCATGGATTGTACTCCTAATTCCATTGACATACTTTTTTTGGTCATATGTTGGAAATTAAAAAAGTTATCTTATCTTATCTTATCATCCAACTGGTAGCAAACCATCTCTCTTACTCACTCTCACAACTTGATTATTTACAATTTTTGCAAAGGAATCAATGACCTTGTAGGAAAAAATGCAATTACTAATCTCACTCGAGACATAATGGGTTAAGGAACCAATTTTGTTGAAGGATTTTTCAATGAATGTAAAGGAATCTATATCCCTTCCCTCACTCTTTATCTGCATTCATTGGTCCAAGTAGGATCACATGAGTGTGCATCACCTAAATCAACATGTAACCTTTTGTTGCTTTCCTCATGTGTGTGTGCATGCTTATTTAAATTTTATTTTGATAGAGTTGTGTGTATGATGTCTATAGAGAGAAGTATTTGTGGGTGGGAGAGCTTAACAAGAAGGTGACATTGTTCTTATTTTTCTCCGCACCAATAAGACTTTATTTATATTCCCTTTGTTTATTTTTTGTTGTTATCATCATTATTCTAGATATTCGGTCCACAATTGGTGCCACACACACATCAATAACACCACATAGAGATATGAAACCAAATTGATTAGCACAAACATGCTTGTAGGATATTACAACACTAAAAAATGCTACTATGTTTGGTTTTTATGCCCCCATACCAATTAATGTGTTAAGGGAATATATGACTAACCTAATGTGGGAATGAGCCTAAAATAAAAGGAAAAAAGGATATACAGGTCGTACAAATATCAAATGTCGAGAGAAACAAGATGATCACAACACCTATGATTGTACATACTTGATGCTCAAATAAGAAAATAAAGTTATGTTTGTGAATATGGGAAACCAAAATACCTAAAAGAAGAACAATAAGGGAAGTAATAACAAAGGTATGCATAACTTGAATCAAAGGGAAGTTAGGGAAACCAACTGCGTAGCATGTTTCTTCTAAGACTGCAAGGAGCCAAAATGTAAGAAGAAAGTACTATGTTTTTGATGTAGAACAAGAGATAATGATGATGGTACTGATTGAAGGCATAGGTAGGTACATTTTGTGGAACCTTTCATTTATGAAATCTAGACTATGGGAAAGCAAAGATAGTTAGGTATCTATTTCGTAGAAAAAATTTAAGTGAAGAAAGAATAATAAGTTATTAAAGTTGAAAGAAAACATAGAGGTACAACCATATCTATATAGCCATGAATCTCATGTAAAATGGACAAGAAGAAAGAGATATGAGGAAAAAAATGTTAATTTCAACCTTCAACCTTATATGGCAACCAATCCAAAAAATAGATGACATCTAATGTTAAAAGAGTTTTTAAATATATAGAAAATATTAAATAAATGTATATTATTGATGAAAAAACTTGTTCCAAATGTACATATGCCAAACTATATGGATTTTAAATGTACATATACCAAAGCACATCTATCATGGGATTTTTCATGCCAAATACCAAAATGAATAACAAAGGAATTTAGTAACCCTCACTAACTCCATGTGCTTCTTAAAAAGTTAATCTTCCTCTTGTTTCTTTCCTAATGTAGATTGAGCTTGCCAATGCCTAGGATCATAGTTCATCTCTAAACACTGTAAGTAAAAGAAAAATATTTATGAGTTATTTCCCAATTTATAAATTAACAAAGTTAGAAAAAAAAATTACTACTCAATAATTTATAAAAAAAACTCACTACACCCAAGGAAGTTAACAAAGTTAGAAAAAACAATTACTCCTCAATAATTTATAAAAACAAAATCACTACATCCAAGCAAGGTACATGTGCATGTGGTATACTCCTCAAAGAACTCCTCTCCAAAATCATACTCTGCAAAAATTACACACAATGATTTAATTCAACCAATTATGAACGTGCATAAATGTAATTCAACATTTGGTCAATAATAAATCCATCTACTATTTATCTCACCACAAAAGTGGTTGTGAGCTAGGAGATTGACATGCTTGGCTAGAAGACGAAGTCATTGGTTGAACATCGTGCTCAAAAGAAATAATATTGGATGTGATTATGGTGGGTATATCGATAGGTGAAAGGGAAACAACACCAATGTGTGGAAGCACACTAGAAAAGCCAAGTACTCATGCCAATGGCCACAATCATCAAGTGTTGAAATAGGTAAGTACAAGATTTAATAAGCTAACATGAATAACATACACATGTAACTCGTAAGTTTCAACCACTTGTCAGAAATAATTATGTGGTAAAAATAGTGGATGTAACCAAAGATTCACCATTGGAAAATGGTCACACAATAAACATAGTCACTTATTTGATGAGAACTGTGACCCCAAAACTAGAACTCTAGCCCTAAAAACCTGTAATTTTGGGTTAAAAACATCAAAATCAACCCTCATTTCAAAAAGTGGTGTACTAGTAGCACCCTTTTTTAGGTTTGAAATTATTACCTTTTGCAACCATGGGTCATAATGCTACCAATAAGACCCTTAAACCCTTGAATCAAAAAAATGGAGCTAGAAGCAACACCACTTTTTTAAGGTTAAAATTACATTTTTTTTAAAATTGTGGGCTTAACAACTAGCACTGTTGCAACCAAAATCTTAAAATCAATCCCCAAATTGAAAAGTGGTGCTCCCAATAGCAACCCCTTTTTTCTCAAGGCTAAAATTAAAACATTTTTGAAATCTTGACCTTGAAAATTGGTACCCTTGCAACCGAAATCTTAAAACCAACCCCTGCATCAAAAAGAATTGCTATCAGTAACACCCTCTTTTTTCTTTGTTCCTAAAATTGCAAAATTTTTGAAACCATAATCTAAAATCCCGGTGTTGTTGCAAAGGAAATCATAACTACTAAAGAGAAAAAAGAAAAAAAAAATGTTTTTTAAGAAAAAACAAAAAACAAAAAAAATAAAAAAACAAAATGGCAAAATAATGTTTTTTTTTTAATAACACACATTTGAGAAATAAAAGTACATGATTAAAGAAAAAAAGGATTAAAAAACGTTTAAAACAATATTTTTTAAAATTTCTTAAAAGAAAGGAAATAACAATTTAAAATGAAAATTTAATTTAAAACACGAAAACACAAAAAAACAATTCAATTAAAAAAAAACATTCAATTTTTATTTTTATTTTTTTAATTTGAAAA
>ML854099.1:30524-45944 GCA_009831015.1 Picea engelmannii
ATGCCATTATTATAGTTCTTTGCATTTCAATAAGATAAGAGCATAATAAGAACAAGATCACTGAGAAATACACATCCACAAGAGACACAACATTTATCCTGGGAAACCCTCTAGGGGAAGAAAACCCAGCAAAACTTCCTTATGATAAATAGCTTATACAATGTTCAAGAGATAACTCAAACCAATACAAAAAAGTCCTCCTCAAGAGATGCGCCACCTTTCTTCTCCTCTCTCTAACTTGTAATTGCAGCTTGCCTCATAAGAGAATGAGCAAGTGAAGTGTGTCTTAGAAGTGAGGCGCTAGCCTCTTGTTTATATCAATCTGGCACGTGTGAAGAGTCACCATTTGGCAGGGCCGACCTCTCACACTGGGTGGGTAAACCCACCTTTAATTAAGTCTGGCCCTTCCATTATAACTGCTGGGGCCGACTTCTTATTCTGCACTTTGTAATTGTCTGATGACCAATCCGCAAAAGGGGATTTGGTCCTTATACAATTACCGACATGATTAATCCTCAATGGGGATTAATCCAATAACAATAATAATAATAATGACATGATTAATCCTCAATGGGGATTTAATCCAATAATAATAATGACATGATCCAGAATGGGGATTTAATCCAATAAAAAAATAATAATAAGAATGCTCTTCGCAGTTACATTATTTTAACAGGGTGTGTGGTTCCTATCTGAGATAGAGCTGGAACGTAGAGATGGCCTCCTCCTTACAGAGAGTTGAGAAGAACTACAGATGATTCTCCTGTGTAACGTAGTGAGAAAGGAGATCTGCAGAGTTGGACGTGTCTGTGGCTGAGCACAAGGTGAACGTGTGAAATCCCAAAGTGTTGGGTGCATCGTTATTAAGCTGTCTTCAGGTTGGCAATACGAGGTAAGAGATGATCTCTTATTGAGTAGATGATTAATTTTCTTGCTTGGACATCTTCTTCCTTTCTTATCTTCTTCTCTTCATCGGTGGTTGTATCTGGTAAAGTTTTAGTTACCACATCCAAAAGGTCATCTTCTTCAAGGTTGACCTGAAGCCTTGATTTCCAGGAGTTGAAGTTGCTTGCTCCATCAAAGCCTATCTTCTACTAAGGTTTTGTTCTTCATTTGTTCGGATTCTTCAAACTCTCGCCAACTGGACTTGGAAAACCTAATGATTAGGTTGGATTAGTAACCTTGGATTTTGTTGGGCTTATGACTTCCAATAATTAACTTTGAGAGTGTCACATGAATGCTTGTTGAAATGAGAACATTTCTTCAAGAAGTTGTAGACGTCCTAAGATCAAGATTCTGCACAAAATCTCGGCACCCTAGAAACCCTAGGGCCAAAAATTCAAAATCCTCGAAATTTTATTTTGAAGGTCTCTGGAGATGCGCTGAGGAGGGTCGTACAACTTGGTCCAAGTTTTAGCTCCAACATCCACTTGTAAAGGGGTGAAAGGGCTGATCAAATGAGAGTCGTACGGATTTCTGCAGAAACCCTAAAGGCCGTACGGAACTACAGAAGGAGGGCAGTTTAGCCTTTGAATGCTTGTGCTGCGGTTCTTCAAGACCTATGCTCTGATACCATGTTGATTTTTCTATAAGCAAGGTTAAGCATGAAGTTCATTCCATTTTAGAATTTGTCTTAACCATAACCAATAATGTTGCAGCAACCAAGATCACAAGAAACACCATGCACAAGAACACAAGAAGTATCCTGGGAAACCCTTCTCAACAAGGGAAGAAAACCCATCCAAATCCTTTGCTATATTCTTCAAGAGAAAGACCTTCACCACTAATAAAACCTAGCACACAAGAGGGTGCTCAAACCCTAGAAGACTAGCACCCAAGAGAGGTGCGCACTTTCCCCAAGAAGGTATACTTGCTGAAATTTCCAAATTCACATGAAAGATATATTTCTCAATGGGGAATTTACCTTTACTTATATTAGACTTGACCTATCAACATAAGTGTCTATTGGCACAACAGGGCCGACCTCTCTATCTCATAATATAATTAATATTAACCAGATTAATTATCTTTTACATTAATTATTAATCACATTAAGGTGGGGCCAACCTGTACCCTTTACATTTCAATTAGGGTTACAGGCAAGTTTGACTCTTGAACACTATAGCAAGGGATCTCATACACCCACTAGGGGCACATCCATAGGGATGTCCATATCTTTGGCTCACTGCATTACACAAAAGAACCACTTCTTCACTAGTGCTCAGCCACTAGGATCATGTTCACCTGTGCTCATCCACAGACAAGTCCACTCAACAGATCTTCTTTCCTACTGCATTACACATGAGATTTATCTGGAGTTTCTTATCAACTCTCTACTCAGAGGAGGCTAATACATCATCTTCATCTCTGTCTCATGACGATGCACCCAACACTTTGGGATTTCACACGTTCACCTTGTGCTCAGCCATAGGCACGTACAACTCTGCAGATCTTTCTCACTGCATTACATAGGAGAATTATCTGGAGTTCTTCTCAACTGTCTGTAAGGAGGAGGCCATCTCTATGTTCTAGCTCTGTCTCAGATAGGAACCACACACCCCTCTCAAGGGCTCTCTCTCAGGTTTGTGTCCTGGAGAATGTCTCACATCGCTGCAATCATCAACAATACTTACCACATTCCATCATTCTACCCCTCCGTTTCCTTATCCTTTGGGTTTTCGGGTTCATTGACCCAAGAAGGGATTGTACCTCATTTCATGGGAAGAAGGGGTTGAAGGCCCAAAGGTCTTGTAGCTACCAAGAGATAAAAGCCAATCATTATTCTTCTAGATGCTCACCCTGAGGTACCGAGAACAATGAAACGCTTCTCCAAAAAATGAAGGACTTGCAAAAGAAAACACATAATTAATAAATGTCCCTCTTGTCGAGGGGATGCATTGCAGTGTCTTTTACTTTCCATTGCACATGGCATTCAATGTATCCTATCTTCAAGTGGCATTGCGGTGCTCTTTACTTTCCATTGCATATAGCACTCAATGTTTGGACTCTAATAAATAAAATGGAAAGGGCTTGGAAAAAGGTTGCATTGAAAACGAAGAATGCAACATGTTGATTTTTCTATAAGCAAGGCTTATGCATGAAGTTCATTCCATTTTAGCATTTTACTTAAACCATGACCAATTATGTTGCAACAACCAAGATCACAAGAAGAAACACCATGCACAAGTACACAAGAAGTATCCTGGGAAACCCTTCTCAACAAGGGAAGAAAACCCAGCCAAATCCTTTGCTATATTCTTCAAGAGAAAGACCTTCACCACCAAGAAAACCTAGCACATAAGAGGGTGCTTGCAAACCCTAGAAGACTAGCGCCCAAGAGAGGTGCACACTTTTCCCAAGAAGATGTACTTGCTGAAATTTCCAAACTCTCACAAAAGATATGATTCCTCAATGGGGAATTTACCTTTACTTATATTAGATTTGACCTGTCAACAGAAGTGTCTATTGGCACAACAGGGCCAACCTCTCTATCTCATAATATAATTAATATTAACCAGATTAGTTATCTTTTACATTAATTATCAATTACATTAAGGTGGGGCCAACCTGTACCCTTTACATTACAATTAGGGTTACAGGCAGGGCTGACTCTTGAGCAATATAGCAAGGGATCTCATACACCCACTAGTGCTTAGCTACTAGGGGCACATCCATAGGGATGTCCATATCTCTGGCTCACTACAATCCTCAGAAGAACCACTTCGTCGCTAGTGCTTAGCCACTATGATCACGTTCACTTGTGCTCGTCCACATGCACGTCCACTCAACAAATCTTCTTTCCCACTGCATTACATGAGAGAGTCATCTGGAGTTTCTCATCAACTCTCTGCTCAGAGGAGGTTAATACATCATCTTCATTTCTGTCTCATGACGATGCTCAGCCACAGGCACATCCAACTCTGCAGATCTCCTTTCTCATTGCGTTACACAGGAGAATCATTTGGAGTTCTTCTCAACTCTCTGTAAGGAGGAGGCCATCTCTATGTTCCAGCTTTGTCTCAGATAGGAACCACACACCCCTCTCAGGGGCTCTCTCTCAGGTTTGTGTCCTGGAGAATGTCTCACATAGCTGCAATCATCAACACTCCCTCTCAGCTAGGAAGGCATTCTTCATCATGCCAAGTCTCATGCCCTTTGGCTGGTGCATTTGTTAAGCCAAAGGGCATGACTAGCCATTCGTAGAGACTTTTAGACTTGAAGTTTGTCTTCCATACATCAGTGGGTTCGATGGGAACTTGGTGGTAGCCAGACTTTAGGTCAGTCTTGTTGAAGAACTTTCCCCCTTGAGTTGGTCAAGAAGGTCATCAATCTTGGGGAATGGGGTAGCGGTTCTTGACTGTGATTTTGTTTAAGGCTTTGTAATCAATGCAGAGTTGCCAAGTCTCGTCCTTCTTCTGCACCAGTACAATCGGGCTTCCGCAAGGGGAGGAGTTGGGTTTGATGTGCCCCTTCTGAAGAAGCTCTTGGATCTGATGCATGATTTCGTCATTCTCCATCAGCGAGTGCCGATAGACTAGTCCATTAGGTAGAGGTGGGCCGGGGGTTAGATCAATTGGATGCTTGACTTGGCAGTGTGTCGGTACCCTTGTAGGTGAGGCGAAGATGTCTTTGTATTCTTCCACGATCTCGTCCACTTGCTTCTGCTGCAAAGAGAGGTGTTGTGTAGAGGCCACGGATGTGGCGACGACCTTTTGCTTACTGTGAGCACGGATCACAAAGAAGACGAAATTCCCGGTCTGTGGAATGACCTTACTACATTGCTTAGCAGAGATTAAAGAAATAGCAGCAGGGGACGCTACCTCTGGGATCCTGTACAATTGTCTACCCAAAGTAATAATAACACTGCGGGGTCTAGACTCATACACATCATGACACTTCCACAAATATGGTTGTCCTAAAAGAACATCACAAACTTCAAGGGGAGCAATATCACACAGTACCTCATCTTTGAAAGGCTTGATGCCATAGGGCAGATGACACTGTTGGCTGACATGAAAATGTCTTCCTTGGCGAAGCCAACCGATGGTGTAAGGATGCGGGTGCGGTGTCGTTGGTAGGTCCAACCGATTGACGACCTCTACTGAAATCAGGTTCTTCTGACTACTGTCGTCGACAATGAAATGAATCGAAGCCCCCTTGACCCACATCTGCGAGTGAAAGAGGCGTTCCCCTTCCTCTGGTTCTTCTGGTTTGTTTGGCTGGACTTTGGTGGTAGCGACAGTGGCACTGGGTTCAACATTGATAATCCGCTTCCCTCCTTCAGGATTTGACTCGAAATCAAAATCGACCTCTGACTCGGAAGCCTTCAACTCGACCACGAGGGACTGCTTGGAGCGACATTCTTCGGTGTTGTGCCAAGGACTTTTATGGTACTCACACCATTTTCCCATGTTCTTCATCTTCTCATTGCCCTTCTTGCGTTGCGGCTTGGACTAGTTGTCCTGAGGGCGTCCATCTCGACTTGGTCCCTTGTTGTGTGGGTTGGGGCTGCCTTTGCCTTGCTTCAGCTGTGAGGGGTTTGCAGATCCAAACTCTCGTCGTTTCTGCTTAAATTTTTGCTCGATCTTGACAGCGTATCTATAAGCTGTGCCCAATGAGGCGATGTCCAGGAGCTCCATTTCTGTTTGAATGTATCTATGCAAACAACTGCGGTATTTGAGCACTAGATGGCGCTCAAAGTCTTTGATACCCAATTTGGTGCATAGGGTATGGAAAATATTGGTGAAATCTGGTACTGTCTGGTCCCTTCTTGACGTAGGGTGGTCCATCTGGTGTACTGGTCCTCATAGCTTCCAATAGGGTAGTACTGGTCCATCTGGTGTTCTTTAATGGCATCCCGGAAGGAATCCCATGTAAGGGCCACCATAAACATTGTAGATTCCCCCACAACCCTTTGCTCAAAGTAAGTATCCTACCAGTCTTTAACATGGGGAACGACTTTGAGGAGTGCAAAAGTGATCTTTTCCCTATCGGAAAAATTGTGGACCGAAAAATATCCTTCGAGCAAATTCAACCATTTATCTACAACATCCGCATCTATCAGTCCTTCAAATAATGGAATATCAAAATTTACCTGTACCTTGAAGGGGGTTGCATGGCCACTTGATGAAGATGCTTCTCTTGTGGGCAGCCATCGAAGGATCTGTGCGAAGTTGTCCATCATTTCGTTCCTTTATCGCGCGAGGGCTTCCTCGAGCAACATTTTAAAAGGATCTCCTGCTCCATCATCTTTCTTTTCGTCCCCCATGGGTTGTTGTTGGGCTCGGCACGACCGATCTTGTAATGGCTCAATTGGTTTGAGTCCCATCTTCTTGTACCCAGATCTTGTTGGGGACATGCACGAAGAAAAATAAATGAAGAGCAGACCACTCTGATATCACTGATCTAGATTTAGGAGTGGAACGAATTGATTAACAGATTGAATACAATAAACACAGAGATATGAAGAATAACACAAATATCCAGTGAACAATATCTTCTATTAAATAATGAAATAGGATGAAACTGTAAAATTACAGAACTGAAACACTTGCTCAAATGGTGGTAGCTATCTCTGAGAAGAGATGTGGCTGCTATGCGCATCCTTCTGAGCAGAATGGATTACAATGAGGCTCTAGAGGCCTTTTTGATATTACTCATGAATGCCAAAACCCTAGACATCCAAAAACCTAACCCTAGAAGGTGAAACGCCAAAAGTCATGTGGGCCCTATGGGTAAGTTGGTGTAATTTGGTACCTCAACTTCCCAGTGTCGTAACTTTTGCATACGACCTCCGTTTTAGGTGCGTGATAGCCCGTTGGAAAGGTCTTTCAGAGAACTACACATTCCGCCATCAAACTCTAACTCCTATAGTTTGACTGTGGCAAGCCAAAAAACAACGTTTAGGGCCCCAAAACGGCCCTGGAAGTACAACAAGATGTGCTGACATGAAAACATACAAAATAAGCCAGTTGGAGTAGGCGAGAGGCCACCCGTATCCACCTGAAGGATGTGTGGGGCTTCAGACAATCCCAGAAGTGTAGAACCCACAATTACAAAGCAATACAGAAGAACGCACGCTGAACAAAAAACAGACACGAGGAGCCAGTTGGAATAGGTGGGTGGCCACCAATATCCACCTGGATCAACATGGCTTATTGGATCAAGGGGTCATTAGGCCCAATTCATCTCCTTGTGGTTCTCCGATCGTGATGGTGCCAAAGAAGGATGGCACATGGCGAATGTGTGTCGATTACCGGGTTTTAAATAAAATCACGGTGAAAAATCGATACCCTTTTCCTCGCATAGATGATTTACTTGATCAATAGAAGAATGTTGTTGATTTCACTAAGTTGGATTTGCGCTATGGATATCATCAAATCAAAGTCGCAGAATAGGATGCATGGAAAACTGCCTTTAAAACCAAACAAGGATTGTTTGAGTGGTTAGTTATGTCGTTTGGGCTTTGTAATGCTCCGACAGCTTTCATGCGTGGGATGAATGATGTATTCATGCCTTCCCTAGATGACTTTGTGATTGTATATTTAGACGACATTCTTGTTTTTAGCGGGACTTGGGATGAGCATGTGAGGCATGTAAAACAAGTATTCGATACTTTGCAAACGGAAAAGTTGTATGTAAAACTGCCTAAATGTGAATTTGGAAAGACTGCACTTGTGTACTTAGATTATATTGTAGGAGTACAATTGAAAATTGATCCTTCCAAAATTGATGTAATTGTAAAATGGCCTGAGCCAAAAAGTGTAACCAAAGTCCGAAGCTTCTTAGGTGCAGTCCAGTATTGGAGGAGATTCATTCCCAACTTCTCCTTTATAGCAGCTCCTTNGATCCTTCCAAAATTGATGTAATTGTAAAATGGCCTGAGCCAAAAAGTGTAACCAAAGTCCGAAGCTTCTTAGGTGCAGTCCAGTATTGGAGGAGATTCATTCCCAACTTCTCCTTTATAGCAGCTCCTTTGCATGCCTTAACCAGTGTGAAGAACACTTTTCAGTGGGAAGGAAAGCAACAAAAAACTTTCAACATTTTGAAGGAGAAGATCAGTACCGCACCAATATTAGTACTGTCGAATCTTCAACAACCTTTTGAGATCAAGACACATGCCAGCGAATACGCCATGGGTGCAGTATTGATGCAATATCGTAAGCCTCTCTGTTACCACTTTGAAACTTTTAACCAAGTTGTTGTTAACTATCCTACATATGATAAAGAGTTGTATGCGTTAGTCCAGAGCATAAACAAATGGAAACACTACTTGTTAGGGAAGGAAACAATCATACATACAGATCACCAACCCTTACAGTATCTTCAAGCACAGACCAAATTGCAACAATCTCGACACTACAGGTGGATGGGTTTTCTACAACAATTTCACTTGGTAATCAAGTACAAAAAGGGTACAAGTAACAAGGTAGCTGATATGCTTTCTAGACCTCCTATTGATGCTTCTGTTGTTTTGAAGAATGCTTCTTTATCTCCCCAAGTTCTATGCTTCTTTATCATAGAGCTCTAGTGTTACTAAAAAACAAATCACATAAACCTATAGCAATACTACTACAGATTTATCCCTAGCAAAATACATTGCTTAGGGTTCTTAAAGTAAAACAATGTGAGCAAAAATAAACAAAAATTTAGAATATTACCTCAACTAAAGGAAAACACCATACACGAGTAGCCAAAGAGCACCAAGAATACACCAAGAGAACACCAAGAGTTCCTCCAAAGTTTCATTTTTATTGCATAACAAATGGCTGCAATATTGCAGCAAGATTACATGAGAGAGAGATTTGGGCAGCATAAGTCTGCAATAAAACTTGATGCCAAAATGAGGAGAGGGGGTTCCTTTTAAAGGAAGGAAAGAGGAGAGACCCCTCTTGGATGATTTACAAGTGTCACCCATCCAAAAGAGGGAGGATCAAGTCAAAGGGGGCACACTTTTAGGGTTTGAGGGATGAGTTAGGGTTTGAGGGATGTGTTGTGAGGGGGGAAAACCCCTTTTCTTTTGTTTAAACATTTGACCAAGCACAAGGGGGGTGCACTTACGGTTTGAGGTCTCTTCTCCTCCTTAATTTTTACTAAACCCTAAGTTCATGAGGAAGAGGGGAGCCCCTCTCACTAGGAAAACCAACTTTAAGTTGTTAACTTGACTTTGGGGGGTTTCTTCTAAGTGGATTTTCACTTTCCAACTTAGGAAATACATTAGAAAACATTTCCCCCTTTCTTTTCTTGGCTTTAGACACTTTTACAATTTTTGGCTATTTTACCTTAGCCAATTATTTGCTGATTTCTGACTGACTTAGACTCCTCATGGACATTAACCTAGCAAAACTTGTCCAATTGAGTTGAAACTTAGTCCATGGGTGTAGGGGGTCATAAGCCATTTGTTTTGAGTACTCACACCCCTATACAAAATCCCCAAGGACCAAATTTTTACATTTTACATAAAAAATAATTAAAAATTTCCAATTTACGGGAAATTTTAATTATTAAAAAAATCCTATCAAAACCTAACGGAATTCCGCAAGACTCTAGGAGATGTCTAGCATGGTCATTTACAATTCTTTTAGGCCTTAGTCACCCACTGGGCTAGATCATTAGAACGCCTTTAACCACTTTGGAGGATTATTGAGTGAAAAACTCAAGTAATTAAAATCGCTGAAAAGCAAAATTAATTACCCGAGAAAAAAAAACACTCAATGAAAGGACTTCCCTAATGATAAAATCCTAGGAAATTACATCATTACAACTTAACCCATGCTAACATGATACCTTACAAAATTATCCCATGCAGGGGAGTGGACATTTCGTGGACACAGAAAGAAGTGTTGGGGGCAGAATTGCCTTGTTGAGCCATAAGTCTTCAAACTTGTCGTACCACAAGGTACATATCTTCACGATACATGACGTTGACACCTAGTTGAAATAGGTGGTCAACAACACCCAAAGCTTGTCTCACCTTCAATAGGCACCTAAATGTGAGGTAATAGCTAGCAAATCTAGTGTTTGTTATATTAAGTAGCTGCAACCTAAAGCGAGTGTTGTAGAAGTAATTGACCCTTGTATGCCCGATGACAAATTTGATGAGTTGATTCCCTCTCTTGTACAACTGATTAATCCATCCACATTCTCTATGCTTGACAATATCATGCATCAAAAGGTTCAAGGTGTGCACCAAATACCCAGACCAAAAGATGGGTGGATAAACTCGCTCAATGATTTTACCTGCACCCTTACAGTTTGTTGCATTATCAATGATTACTTGAATCACATTAGAAGGACCAACATCATTAATTGTTTTCAAGAGATTTGAAATGTTTTGAGAAGATGCAATGATTGAAGGAGTCATGTGATGTAAGAAACACTGCACCAGTAGCAGAAACACCAAGAACATTGATCAAATGTTGGTTTCTCACATTTGTCCAACCATCTGATACAATGGATACCCCATAGTCCCCCCATTCATCTGTAAACCATCTTAGAGCTCTTTAAATTTTTATTTTTTCCCTGTTGAGTAACACAGTTCTAGCTTTCTCATAGTTGGGGTTCTTGTATCTTTTGGGGGCTTCATTGATTCCCAAGACCAGATCATGCCAATAGGGGGAGCGAAGCACATTGAATGGGATACCACAAGCATAGAGAAACTGGACCACTTTTGCATCCAGGTCATCCCTACCTCCAATATCAAGGAAATTTGCTATTGTTCTTCTAGATCAAGAGGTTCCAGAACCATGAGGAGATGGAGATGTTTTGCCACCAAATTGAGATGAGGCATCGGCTTGAAGATTTTGTTTTTTACCATGTTTTTTTTGTGCAGCTTCCTCTATCTTTATGTATTTTTGTCTCTCTTCCATGGATATATTAAGGAAAACATTGATCCCAATGGACCCTGTTATTCCCTAGCCTAGGGATAACTAAGGAGATTATGTCTCGAGGCCCATAGGTCCTAGACATGGAGTACCGAGAGCCATATTGACTTGAGCCTGGCCCTGGAGGGCCCATCTTTCTTCTTCAGCGCCTCCATCTTGTCAGCAACAACAACATCCATCCCATCAGCCTGGTCCTTCAGCAACAGTGGGTCTTGCTTCATGAGGTAATGAGTCCAAGTATCATGGTATGTGTCACTCTGATTCTCAAAACATTTGAATATGTGCATTTAATTCTTTTTGCTTCATGATGTGTGCTTGGACTTTATGCCTTTCCACTTGTCCACACCTAGGGGGAATGACAGGATGCCCTAGCAAGTTGGTTCCCTTAGGATTTGAGTTTCCTCTAGGTGGATTCATGAAAGATCATTGTCCATTCCCACCATACTTATCACTTTTCATCATCTTCCCTCTCATCCATCCCCAACATTGGTTCGAGCATTGGGTTTGCCAAGCTAACAAGGGGTTGTACCTTACCTTGTGGGGAGAAGGGGCTAAAGGCCCAGAGGATAAAAGTAGCTGGCAAAAGATAAAATCCAAAGGAACAAAACCTTCAGATGCTTTGCCCAGGGATCCCTGAGAAAGAAATAAAAGGATTATCGGCAAGAAATGGAGGGACCCATAAAATAATAAAATCAAGACCTAGTTGGAGGATAAGGTGTCTCATCACGAGGCAACCTATTATGTCCATGGGCATGTAGCAGTAGAACACTACCATTCAGCGAGTCACCATGCCAGGGTAGTGGCTCTTTGTGGCATAGCCAAGAGAAAGGGGGTCTCATCACGAGCCAGCCTTCTCATCTCCGTGAAATGCTTGTGGGTCACCATGCCAGGGTAATGTCCCCCAGCTAGTCTCTTGAAAGAAAAAGCAATAAGATAAAAAGGTAAAAGGCATTGAATGGACTTGGAAACATTTGCATCCATGACAAGGTGCAACTCACCCTCTTCAGAGGCACCCACAGGTAAGCCATACATTTCCCCGTCATAACTGCACCCATTGCTCAAACATCCCCATACCACCTCATCCACTTACATGACCTGGATTGGTCTTCACCTGGAAACATCCCACATCCAATGAGAATCAGCCCAATAGGACCTCCTGAAAACCTCTCCAAACCTAGCTTGTAGAATATCATAACGTTTTTGAGCACTTGCCTGGGAAAGGGGGGTTTAATGCACATATTTAGATAACTTGATTATTAGACTTGACATTGCTATGATCCTTGTGACTTATGAGCCCATGGAGGGTGTACTTGTTGTTGTTGTAGGGCCACACCCGACGGACAGGTACACATGGGAAGATGATTAGTTTGGACCTCCATTGGGATAGAAGCCCACCAGATGGATGCTAAGACCCTAGCCAGGGCAGACACATATCAGAGGCTTGCACCGAAGAGAGAGAAGGGGGTTTCATCAGAGACAACTTGGCAGGCCTAGACGCAGGGGGTCTTGCCCTCCCACTATGATGTTGGCCTTGGAAGGCCCATGATGTCACCTCTGTGACCCTTGACATCACCCAACGTTTGATGGACACGATGGAGGTAGTTGTGTGCCAAGTGGCACGTGTGGCTTGATCTAGAGGCCTTGGGAGGCCTAATGTTTTGCTCCTAGAGGCCGACGTTTCACCTGGGAGGCCCAACGTCACCCTAAAAGGGCATGACGTCACCTCTTTTGCTTGATTTAGGGTTTAATTTGTCAATTTTATGTAAAAAATGGATATTACATGTAAACTGGCCATGTTGGCCTTTTTGACCTAATTTTGTAAATTAAAGGTCATTTTCATTGTATAAATACGGGTTTTTGCCCTTGTATTTTTCATCGTCTTTCACTCACACTAAGTGAGGTCTGAAATTTGTGCCCTACTTAGGGTTTATTGGCTGAAATTTGGTGCGCACTTCTTGGAGGAGGCTAAATCTTGGTGTTTTTGGCATTTTTCTTGGTGGAAAGTCTTCAACTAGGCCTATTACTAGATTATTATTGGTGAATGTAAGTAGATTTCTGCAATTCTTCTTTACGTTGAATGGTTATGGTACATTTACTTTGCATTTCTTCCAATATTATGAAATTGCTAGCTTAAAACACTAGGAGGTCAAAGCACATGTTATTGTTCTTGCCTTAACAACTTTTCACCTATTAGATTGTGCTAGAAACCCTATTTTATTGAAGCATTTTGCTAAGGGCCCTACCATTGTATCACCCTATTATCATTTGCTTCATCAAGCCGTCATTTACTTCATCCTTGAGCTAAAGAAGGAGGAAAACCGCTAGGGCCTAGGGTTACCTACTTCCTAGTAGCCATTTTCCTCCTAGGGTTTAGTGATTGAGGCATTGGGTTGCCAACACCTCAATCATTGACCTTGTCTCTAGCTCTCACATTATCATTTGTTCCTTCAAGTTTGCTGCCACAAAGTGACTCCATTAGCCCTAAAAGGCATTGATTTAGACCTTGAAATTGATTGATTGATGAAACCAACCCTTAAATCTTTTACCTCAAGCAACCTCTAGCCTTTCCTAACCCTAGATTAGACTAATTCACTAACCTACTTGCTGCTGTTACAAAAGTAAGCTACAGCCATTTATTACAGCAGTAAAAGCACTTAAAAACAATTGCATCAGTTGATTTTTACATTGCCTAATTAGCTTCTGGCAATTGCTAGTAAATTGCTATTATTGGATTATTATTTTTGGTCATTGTGAAGCTCTTTTAAGGCATTTATTGTGAAGCTATTGTCTTGTAAACATTGCTGATATAAAATTCTGTTTGCTTCATCTAACATCAACTTGTTGCTTTTATTGACTAGTCCAAGGTTTATGAAGCACTAACATCAAATTTGTACTTGCAAAGATATTGTTTTCTTGTTCTAGGCAGGTACATCTAAGCATGTCATTGCTTCATTGATTAAAACCTCGGGACTTTCTGATCAATGTGACCTGTGAGAGGGGATACCTTTTATTGACATTTTAACCTTTGCCTTCTCAAACCCCCAGGTCACCGGGGACGTCTCCCCTGGGCCATCATCCCTAAATAGAAAGAGGTATCTTATTAAGGTGACAGTGATAGGATAACCTCATGTTACGCCAATCTGCCTCCCTTAGCCTTTCCCTTTGGGATAAGTACAAATTGCACAATAACAGACCCCTTATTGTAATCACTCTCCATTACACCACAAAGATGCTTCGTCACACGGGTATATGAACCGGTATAAGGTTTTCCTTTATGGCAATTATGAGGACAAATATTTAGTGGTTCCACCACCTCTTCCATCCTCAAGTTTTGTCACACATCCCCACAAGGGTCTCAATGCATCTTTGCCATTTTTTTTCCCTCTTCATTGTCCTCTTCCTCCTCTTCAAGTTCAAACCCTTCATTAGCTTCATATTGTGGGTCATGATCATCATGAGAATCACCACTA
Source organism: Picea engelmannii (assembly GCA_009831015.1). NCBI lineage: Eukaryota > Viridiplantae > Streptophyta > Pinopsida > Pinales > Pinaceae > Picea > Picea engelmannii. The sequence goes on from ML854099.1 coordinate 44,878, forward strand.
TCCTCTTCTTCCCTTTGATGCCTCCTCCCCATCAACACCATGAGAACCAAAAAAGGAATGAAAAACCAAAAGAAGATCATTTTCCTGAAGTTTTAGATGAACAACCTGCAATAAAATGAGGGAGAAAAAGGAATGGGAAAGACTAGGAGAGGAGGACAAAAACATAAACAAAGTTAACCCAAGGAAATGAGAGAGTTGGGGTTTGGGCTTACCTCTTTAGCTCTTCAGACTTGAAACTTGAAACTTGAGATAGATGGTTGCCTTTGTTCTCTCCTCCAAGCTCCTCTTTGCTCACTCTTCCAAGCTCTCCTTTGCTTTCTCCTCCCTCCAAGCTCTCACAAATCTTCACTCTCCTTCAAGCTCTCCTTTGCTCTCTCCTCCTCTCCAAGCTCTCCTTAGCTCTCTCCTCCTCTCCAAGCTCAAACAAACATAGATGAAATAATGAGGAGAATGGAGGAGGAAGATATCCTTTACTCTCCTCCTTCCTTTCTCCTAAACCCTTTAGCCTAGGTAGGTCCCACCCCCACTCAAAAAATATAAAACAAAGTTGAATTTTTTTTAGTCTGCGGGTCCTTCGCGAGAGCGACTAGTCACCCTTCAGGAGTGCTCGGATAGCGAGGTCAGGAGTGAGAGGAGATCTTTGGGAGTGCGCTCCAGAGCGTGGTGCTCCCAAAAGTCTAGGAAGCGTCCAGAATCGCCTCAAAGCACACTCCTAGAGTCACTCCCTGGACGCTCCAGCTTAGAACACGCTCCTGGGCTTAGGCGCAAGGGGGGCGCTCCCTGCAACATTGTGCACAATCCCTTGAAAAAGTGTCATCGGGCTCAGTATCATGCAAGGACCAATACTATATGCTCAGAATTGTAATATGAGTCTCAAGTCATTATCTCCTAAAAAGAAAGGTCACTTGCTATAAATAAAAATCTCTCTCAAATCCATGTGAAACAGTGCTAACTCTAACTCTGAAGAAAAAACAACCACACACTGTAATGTCCCCACTTTGGGACATCATTATATTACAGAGTGTTATGATGACCAGAGTAGCCAAATGGAGGTTATAGCGAGTACA
>ML854101.1:0-11916 GCA_009831015.1 Picea engelmannii
ATAAATTTATTGTTTTATAATAATTTAAGATTATAAGAAGATTTAGGTGATTGTTAACTAAATTTGTTGTATCACAATATTTGAAAATGTTTTAAATCTATCACAAATGACTTAAAAAATAAACATTGGATTTGAAACTATGATGAAAATTAAATAAATATTTATTGTTCTAATAAAATGATTGTTTTTTAACAATTTAAAGTTATAAGAAGATTTAGGTGATTGTTAATTAAATTTGTTGTATCACAATATTGAAAAATGTTTTAAATCTAACACAAATAGCTTTAAAAATAAGAATTTGATGAAAATGTACATTTTTTATCAATATATATTAATTCTTTCTATATGTTTATATGTTTGTTGAAGATGTACCTTTTCAATGATACATCAATAAACAAAATTATTTTATATGTTTTTTATACTAAATCAATAAAACAAATATTAAAAAAATATACTTTTAATAATAAATATTAAGTATATTTTATGTATTTGTGTGAGAGTATAATTTGTATGACTTGAATTTTCACTAATGAAAATATATTTACATATTATTTTAATTTAAAACCGAAAATATATTTACATAATATTTTAATTTAAAACCTATCAATTACAGATTGCTTAATTTTTTATTTATTGAAAAAATAAGTTTAAAATAGTAAATATTAAGTATATTTTAAGTGTGTGCATTGATAAATATTAAGTATATTTTATATGTTTGTCTATAACTACACTCAAAATAAAATTTTATAAATTACATTTTTATTAATAAAAGATATTTACAAAACAACCCATTTGCAAAAATAGTCAAAACTCCTTAAACACTTTAAGAGAAAACTATGATAAAAACATTATATATAAGAAATTAAATAAGATTATAAAATTAATAATAAATAATTATCAAAATAGATTTTATAGTGTTACAATTAATTATCATAATTTTAAAATAGTTCATATAATTAATTATAATATCATTTTAAAATATTAATCTTTTAATTAATTAATTTTTTATTTTACATTTTCATAATAATTTTTTAATAAAATGGAATTATAAATTAATAATAAATAATTATCAAAATAGTTTTTATAATTTCATCATTAATTATAATAATTTTCAAACAATGCATATAATTAATTATAATATCTCTTATAAATATTATTTTTTTAAATTAATTAATTCTTCATTAAAATTTTAACATTAATATTTAAAATTCCTTAAATAATATTTTTTTAATGTTTAAAATTACTTAAATAATATTTGTTAATGTTTAAAATTTCTTAAATAATTCACATTAATATTTAAAATTCCTTAAATAATATTTTTTTAATGTTTAAAATTTCTTAAATAATTGATTTCTCATTTAAAATTTTCATTATATCTATATTAATTTCACATTTTTTTTTTTAAATAAAAAAGTGGAACCTGCTATATTAGATAGACAAAACTTTTACAGAGTATACAAAAGAGTAGGTTTGGTATCACTCGAAATGCTGTCGATTATCGGAAACCAGCAAGTATAGGGAGTGAGTAGCAATAGCATTATAAAACATAAAAACAGAGTGGCATTTGTCCTGCCCGGAGGAAACTAGGACAGATGTCTGTGTTCTAAGTACATATGAAACAGTAACATAAAAACTAAGAACCAAGAGAACGTAAAAACCTAGGTGCCTAGTGACCTGTCATCCTCGCCAATCTGTCGCGTGGTCCCAACCAGGGTGGCGAAAGCTTGCTCGCAGAGGGGGCATTTCCGCTTGGCTGGTGCGTTTGTAAATGCGTCAAGGAGCATGTCCATTTGCTGACCCATGCGGAGGGCCCGATGCTCCAGATCAGCCAAGTGTCCATGGAGGTCGAAAATGAGAGCTAGGTGTTCATCTCGGATGAGTGAGCCATGCACGCTGCCACCCTCGTCCACCGTCGCTCCAGAACCCGCATCTAACACCCTCTGATCCACAACATCTTCTGCAACCTTCGTGCCCGCTTCTATCACCTGGGCATTATGGCAACTGCAATTATCGTCACCGGCCCAGGGTATTTCCTCCACGAGACAGCCGGGGATGTATTCTACCAGTGCCAGAGTGGGCTTGCAATCCTCCCTCTGAGTTGCCACACGGGTGAACTCCATAGTCGACAGGTCCTCCACAAACGGGATTTCCTCCACAATGCAGGGGGGAAACTCCTCCTCAGTACCAGCTTCCTGCCTCGCTCCCGGCGCTTTCTCCTTGACAACGCTGCTGCATCCAGCTCCAGACTCAGCAATGGTGGCAAGCCGAGCCATTTTCTCTGCTCTGGCTTTCTTCCATAGAATTGATGTTGCAAGAGCCAAGGCGCACTCGAGTTTCTCCTTACGAAGCCGTTGCGCCTTATGCGCTGCCCAGGCCGCGCCACGACGAGTTCTACCTCTCTTTTGAGCCATGGAGAAGGCGCGAAGCGATTGCCGGTGAAGGCAGAAGAGCAGTTGCAGGTACGAATCACGGGCAAGCGAGCTCAGTCTTGTTAAATTCAGAAAGAAATGCAGCGAGAGAGCAGAATGCCAGAATGAAAAATGCACTGTGAATGCAAGACCACACCAGAGCATCCGGGCTATAAACAAAGCCAAGGGAGGTGCAGACCTGCTCTGACCGGGCGAATTGAAAACGAAATGATCGGGAGCCAAGGCCATCTGCTCGCAGTTATCCCTTGCCATTATTGGGACACTAAAATCGTACATCATCGCTCGAGGGAAAGGTCCCTCCATCCTGAACCTGCAGCGATGGCCGTCCCCCATCGTTAAGTCATGCTCGTGGGTGGCGGCCGTCGGCATTTATGCCTGGGCCGAGTGCGAATCCACCTGTCTCCCTATAGCTGCGTGTCACCCCATCCGGGGCATATTAATTCCACATTTTAAACAACAACAAAATTTTAAATAATTTCATAATTTTCTCCTCTTACTTTTTATTATTTGAATAATAATTTCCATTTCATTTTATTTTGTTTGCTAGTCTGTCGGCTATAGTACTAGCCTATGACATGTCACTTGGCCTGGACCACACCAACTCTTAATATGGTTGAATTTGTTTGGGTGTCTCCTCTCCATTACCCTAAGTTTCAAACCTTGATGGTCTGACAAAACCAAACCCTCTAAATCTAATCACAGTAACAAAAATTTGACATATTTCATTTAAATTTGATAATACTTTTCATTTCCTTTTTTTTCCCTCTCCCTACTATATAATTTGAGTACTAGCCTATAACATTATAACATGACACTTGGCCTAGGCCACACTAACCCTTAATATAATTGAATTTGTTTAGGTTTCTCCTCCTCATTACCCTGAGTTTCAAACCTTGACACTCATCCTACCCAAAATTTGACAAAAGACAAAATTTGACAAATTTCATTTAATTTGATAATACTTTCCATTTCCTTTCTTTTCCTCTCCTTACTATATAGTTTGAGTACTACTTGCCATTTTCTTGAGCAGTAATAAATGGGATAAATAAATTCCGCCTACTATCAGAAATCTTATCCATTACATTTTTCAATATTCGCAAGATATGAAAGAGAAATGGAAATGGATTGATAAATCCATATATTCTATTGAACAATCATATCACCCACACGATGTGGGAGGACCAAAAGAAGATCCGATTGATTTTATACTCGTAATTTATAATAAATTCTATTCTGCTTTATAGATCAAGGTTGAGATGAATCTACACTACCGATATTGAATTCTTTGAAAAATGTTGAAACGGGTTGGCCAGGTTCAGAAATGCACACCCGTTAGTGTCTGCCCATTCAGAGGCAACAGCAGAGCATTTATGGCTCATGTGCATAGGCCGGCTGGCTGGCAGAACTTGAAGTTTGTAATCAACCCTGTTTTAAGCAGCAGCACAAACAGAGCACATTGAATGCAAAAGTGTGAGTAGATTAGCAAGGGAATTAAGTTACCTGAAATATATGGTGTCCTATCTATCCAGTATCAATTGGAATGTCCAACAAAAAGCCTGAAAACAAAAGGACAGCCTGACCACCACACCTGTCAAAGACCTCGATTTCCTCACAAGAAACTATTAAGTTAATTATCTCTCTACTTTATAAGCCTAATCATAATAACAACAAGACACCTGGGTTGTTTTTTAATGAGGCTCGTCCTGCCTGTAAGATCTGCCTCTGATTGTATTTTCAGAATCGTCGCTGAGGTGAGTAAAGAGGTCATTTGAATGTACTTGAAGCTTGTCTGGGATTGTTCTTGGTCGTCATAAAATTTGCCCTTGCCTCCCTGCCTGTAGGCCGTCTTTTCCAGTGTTTTGGCTCTTGTATTGTTGCCGTTGGTTTCAAAAATTGCATTATATTTCTCACAGCATCATACCCATTCACACAAACTCCTGGCCATTTAAAGAATCCCTCTGCTGCAGTTCTGATGAAAGTCAGACGACATGTTTCAGTAGGATCTGAACCCAATCACACGTTCTCTCAACGGCAGAAAATCCATTTCTGCGTCCTGTAGGTAGTTGTGCATCCTCAAGCTCAACTGCGGCAGCTCTACACCCATTTATAAGTGTTTTAGTCAAAAACCATCGAATTAGTATGATTTGCCCGAAACAAGTGGGGGTTTGTCTTGTGTTTTAGGGTTTCATAACCCAAAGAGGCAAAATCTACTGATGGAATCGGGTGGTTCGAAAGGGTTTGGCGTGACGGTATAGTAGAAAACGGCCAGGAATGGTAATGAAAGACCAGCTTCTAGGGTTTCCTGCATGGATCACTCTTGAATCCTTACAACTTCTCATGTTGCCAACAGCTGCTAGAACTAGAACAAGTCTAAAGTATATACAGTGGGTCTTTTCAAGCAAAACAGGTTTGATTTGTAACAGCTAGAGATTAATGCATCTGATGCGTATGGGAGGAGAAACGATGAACTACCACACTGGCATTCAAATGCATGGAGCTAGGCCTCCTTTCACTCCATCTCAATGGCAGGAGCTGGAACACCAGGCATTGATCTTTAAGTATATGATGGCCGGAATCCCTGTGCCTCCTGATCTCCTTATTCCTATCAGGAAGAGCTTGGAGGCTATCAATGCTGGACTGTTTAATCATCCACATCATATTCATCCCAACAGTAAGATTTCCCGCTGTTGCTGGTTATGTGTGATCATCCTATTTTAACAATTTTTTGGCATCAATTTAGATGCATACAGAAACAATATAAATATATATGTATAAACCCTATAGGTCAATTTGGATATGTATTGAAAATGGTATGGAGAGACAGATTGCAATGTAGTTATAGTCCTATAGTAAGTCTTTGCATTCAAATCTGCAAACTGTCAGGCAGCTGTATATGCAGATGCATATTTTTTTATTCTGTTTACCCGGGTGTTAGGTATGCCTAGACCTCGATTCATACGATGTTACTGATAGTTTTGGGGCATTATTTTTGTGTGGCAGAAGCCAGTATAATATATTTTACTTGGTGTTTTTTGCAGTACCTTGGAGTACTTCTTTTCAGTTGGGTTTTGCCAAAAACTGTGACCCAGAACCTGGTAGATGCAGAAGAACAGATGGGAAAAAGTGGCGTTGCTCGAAGGATGCATTTCCTGATTCAAAATACTGTGAACGCCACATGCACAGAGGCAGAAATCGTTCAAGAAAGCCTGTGGAAACACCCGCCTCTCATTCCTCATCCCTTAGTCTCTCAACCGCTAGTGCTCGTAATAATAGTATTCCATCCATCACAAACAATACACAGTCACATGTATCCTTCGCCACCCCTTATTCCACCTCTCGGCTTGCAGGCGCAGGAATAGGAGCACCACCTTCTACTGCTAATAGCAACAGCACCAGCACCAATCAATTCAATACTGATGCAGGATCCTATTCAATCCCCAGCAAAGACTACAGGTATATTATTGCCATATCTATAATACAAATCCTTACAGTCCTTAGTTTTGTGGTTCAATATACAGGTATATTGCTATTTCTATAACACATCCTTACAGTCCTACTTATTTTCCTTGTTCAATATCATTGATTCTTTCATACGAATCCTACGAGCTTATTCGATAGCTATATAGAATTGATCTGGAATACTTATTTCTTTGGGCTGGCATTGACAATTTCTTCTTTTATGTTATTAGGTATATGAAAGGAGACATCGATGAGCATGTGTTCTTCTCCAGTGAAGTTTCTGGGACTTCTAGAGGTCTGGGTATCGATTCCCCGTCAATGCTGAGTTCATCGGTGGACAGTGGATGGCGTTCCTTGATGCCTTCGAAAATGAGCCCATTCAGTTCGCAGTCTAGCTTCCCTACTGATGCCGCCACAAAACAGCAACATTCCTTTTTGACCAGCAGTTTTGGAGGTGTGCAGGATCAGCCTGTTAATGTTAAAATTGAACAGCAGCCTCTGCGGCATTTTTTTGATGAGTGGCCGAGATCAAGGGATTCCTCTACTCTTTCATGGACTGAATTGGATGAGGAGAGATCCAATAGGAACTCATCCACTACCCAGCTTTCTATTTCTATTCCAATCACCTCTTCAGATTTCTCAGGATCCTCCAATTCCCGTTCTCCTACTCGTGGCTGCAAGTAAGTATCAGTTCCTTTTATGCCATACAATCCATCATGCCCAATGATCATGTCAAACCCTAATAGTAGTTTCTATCTATATTATAAAACTCCAAAGTATTCACAAATCACTTCTCATAAGTGGAGACCGGAAGCTCAGTTTCCTAAACTATTTGGTTCTCTGTGATCTGCAGTTCCTACAATATAGTTTGCATTGATTGTATTAGCTAGATTTTAGTTTTTAACGTTTCCAAAAGGTAACCATGTACATCAACTTCTGAACATTGGCAGGGATATTGTTATTCAGTTACATTTTAAAATTATGTGCTGTTATTGTTTTCGTTTTGTATATAGTGCATGGGTTGGCTTGAAAATCGATGTTGGTGTTTCCATTGTCCATGGTTTGATTTTTCTGTAAATAGTCTGTTGATTCTTGCCCTCTTTTGTGAACATCCAGTCCTAGAAAATTTCTACCCAACAAAAATAGAAACTGAACTAATTATGATTTTTATTTGTATTCACAAATTATAATATTTATTTGATGTTAACAACTGTATAAATTTCAATTAGAGGCCGAATTTAGAGGCCTCATATGTGTAGTTGGGTTTGAAAAGACTGTATTCATTCAATCCAATCGGGGCTTAATATTAGGGAGGATAAAAACTCATTCTAATTTCGGACTTTTTTGGACGTAAAAACCGCTTGTAATTAAACACCTATTGATCTCCAGGGAGCCTTGTTGACAGTGTGTACGCTCGCTGAATATATTATCTGAGTCTGCCACGAGTCCAAACTTTCCTTTTTTTCCTTGCTTTTTTCGAGAACGTGTAGGAATTGTTCAGCAGACAATTATTATTTGCATAGATTATGTTACCTAATGTGTATTTATTTATAGTAAGACTTCTCAGCAATTGTCAGTCCCACTGCATTCGCAAGTAATACCTTGAACATCTCTATCTGTCTGAAACGATCTTCAGTTTGGATTTCAAACTTCTCAAATGACACGGTCGAGTAGGCTCATCAAAGCCAAGCATGGGCTTGTCTCTCAAGGTAAAAACACACCAATAATTTGTGTTGAAATGATTCAATTAGAGTTGGAGGCGAACCGAGCTTATACTGAACATATTCAATTGAGTTAGAGGCACTCAATTCTTTCAGCTATAACGAAGGTTTGAGATGATGCACTGGAGAGGAGCATAGATCCATTATAACCCCAAATCTATGTTCAGCTATAACGAAGGTTTGAGATGATGCACTGGAGAGGAGCATAGATCCATTATAACCCCAAAATCTATGAAGGAGCATAGATCCATTATAACCCCAGATCTATTAAGCACAGAGAGAGTAATCAGAACTACTTCAAAAAATTAAGATTAAGATGGATCTATGTTAGGGTTTTTTAAAAATCTTTTCTTATGATCGTTCTGGACCTTTTTTCCATTTTGTTTATATGATCGTTCTGGACCTTAGATCAGACGGCCACCTCTCTTCTTCGCCCCTCTGTAAGAGCACCCAGCTTCTCGTGTTGCAATAATAATAACATGTTTTGGTGATTAGTTGTTTGATAACTGGTCTGATATCTCATATCTGACATTAGTTTAGATATAATATTTAGCATGCAACATGCAATTACCAGTGTATTGGATAAACCAGTCATTGTGATATCTATGCATTTCAAAAGATACAATGAAAGGAACTTAGTCAATTGGATGTTATTGTGTGAGAGCTTCATTGTATTTTGCTTATGTAAAAGTTTTGTTGTCTTAACATGGTATGAAAGTTACTTGGGGTTTGAAGGGATATAGCCCTGCATTCTTGCTTTGAATCATGTGAAACTATTCTGGGTAAGGGATTGATAGGCTGCCCTTAGCTTATGAGCTTGTCATAGATGATGTGTGTTTACTATGTACATTGGATACAATGTTTTGAGTGAACAGTTTTTTATTTTAATTCTAGTTTGTTAGAGTGTTTTTTGGAGGCAATACAATTCATGAATAGTTTTACAGTCCCATTGATATATTTTGGTCATTTGTGGACATTAATACAATTGTTTTTTCTATTTTGGACCATTGATTCAGATTTTTTTAAGCATTAATTCAATTTTCTTTGCAATAGCTACAGTCACTACTTCTCAAAAAAATAGTTTACAAAATTCTCAAGGAAAAACTTCCATTGTCAAGAGATTTGTCCTTGGTATGCATAGGTGCAGAAGGAAAATAGTTGTTAAATTAGCAATTAGAGACACAACGTGGAAAGTTGAAACGTGAGGGAAAAGATGACAAAGCGTTAGCCATGATTTTCTTAGTCTAAAGGAGATGCAAAGCGTTAGCCACGAGTTTTTTAAGTGTAAAAGATCCATAGTTATATGTCATGGTAAGGCATAGAACGCCAATATTTTTCCCTTGTAGTTTAATTGCGTTATACATGTTACATGATGTTAAGTGACACAATCTAGGTGCTTTAAGTGCACGTAGCTTCTCTAAGTGCAATAAGGTTTTATTTCTTATTAGGAAAAATTTTCCAACTTGAGAGCACGTGCCTTCACAAATCATAGTGGAAGCAATTAGCTAAAGTTCTATATAAAATATTAGTGTCGTGGCTTTTCTACGTGCCTTCACAAATCATAGTGGAAGCAATTAGCTAAAGTTCTATATAAAATATTCGTGTCGTGACTTTTCCACATAGTCTTCAAGCCGAGTAGGCTTTCTAGGGAATCTAGTTGGAGTTGGGCTTGAAACACAAATCATAGTGGAAGCAATTAGCTAAAGTTTTATATAAAATATTAGTGTTTTGACTTTTCTTCATAGTCTTCTTCAAGTTCCCTAGTCTTTCTCGGGAAGCTAGTTGGAGTTGGGCTTGAAAGAGTGGGATGGTTGATTCATAGTCTTTATAGGGAATCTAGTTGGAGTTTGGTTTGAAACAAGGTTCATTATACTCCAAGGGATGAAACAAAGTGTGGGATGGTTCACTCCTAGTCTTTATAGGGAATCTAGTTGGAGTTCCTAGTCTTTATTGGGAATCTAGTTGGAGTTCGGTTTGAAACAAGGTTCATTGTACTCCAAGGGATGAAACAAAGTGTGGGATGGTTCACTCCTAGTCTTTATAAGGAATCTAGTTGGAGTTGGGCTTGAAACAAGGTTCACTAAATTCCGGATAAACAATATTTAAAGAAAAAGATATACAATGTAGTGAATTATAAACAAAAGAGTTTTAAGAAACACTTATAGGGAGGGAATCTAGTTGGAGTTGGGCTTAAAACACTAGATAGTCTTCAAGTCTAGTAGTCTTTCTAGGGAATCTAGTTGGAGTTGGGCTTGAAACACTAAGATTGTTCACTCCTAGTGTATGGAGTTGGGCTTGAAACATTGGATAGTCTTCAGTCTAGTAGTTTTTCTAGGGAATCTAGTTGGAGTTGGGTTTGAAACAATGGGATAATTCACTCTTAGTCTTTATAGGGAATCTAGTCGGAGTTGGTTCACTAGACTCGAAGGGATGAAACAAGGTTTAAAGAAAAGGATACACAATGTAGTGAATTCCAAACAAAATAGTTTTTATTCTTAAAAAAACATTGAGATGGTTAATTAGAGTCCAAGAGATGAAACAAGGTCTAATGAGACATATGAAGGAATTCCAAACAAAAGAATTTCTATTCTAAAATATTGAGATGGTTCACTAGAGTCCAACATATAAAACAATGTTTAAAAACACGGTTTAAAATATGGTTTAAAATATGGAACACATTAGGTAATTCCAAATAATTAGGGAATTCCAAATAAAAATGTTTAAAAACACGGTTTAAAATATGGTTTAAAATATGGAACACATTAGGTAATTCCAAATAATTAGGGAATTCCAAATAAAAGAGTTTCTATTCTAAAATATTTGGATGGTTCACTAGATTCCACGGTTTAAAATAAAATACGGTTTAAAATATGGTTTAAAATATGGAACACATTAGGTAATTCCAAATAATTAGGGAATTCCAAATAAAAGAGTTTCTATTCTAAAATATTTGGATGGTTCACTAGATTCCACGGTTTAAAATAGGAGACACATTAGGGAATTCCAAACAAAAAGTTTTTATTCTTAAAAAATCTTGCATAGTTTCATTTTAATTTGTTTAAAATAGGAGACACATTAGGGAATTCCAAACAAAAAGTTTTTATTCTTAAAAAATCAAAGTTTCTATTCTTAAAAAATCTTGCATAGTTTCATTTTAATTTGTTTAAAATAGGAGACACATTAGGGAATTCCAAACAAAAAGTTTCTATTCTTAAAAAATCAAAGTTTCTATTCTTAAAAAATCTTGCATAGTTTCATTTTAATTTGTTTAAAATAGGAGACACATTAGGGCATTCCAAACAAAAAGTTTCTATTCTTAAAAAAATCTTGCATAGTTTCATTTTGATTTGATCTATTAAATTATAAATTTTATTTTTAAATATATCTATTTTAATTTTAATTTATCTATTAATTTAGAGAGATAAAAAACATGTTAATTCTTTAAATTATTTAAAAAAATAAATTAGAGATGGATAAAAATACGCTATACTTTTTATTAGGTTTTTATTAAATTATAAATTCTATTCTTGTATATATCTATTTACTTTAACATTTAAAGAATTAAATTAAAGATGAATAAAAAATGTGTTCTACTTTTTATTAGGTTTTTATTAAATTATAAATTCTATTATTGTATATATCTATTTACTTCAACTTATCTATTAATTTTTTATTTACTTCAACTTATCTATTAATTTTCTATTTACTTTAACTTGATCTATTAATTTTCTATTTAATTTAACTTGATCTATTAATTTTTTTTATTTACTTTAACTTGATCTATTAATTTTTTATTTAATTTAACTTGATCTATTAATTTAGAGAGGGATAAAAAAATGTTCCTTTAAATTATTTAAACTATTAAATTAGAGAGAAGAAGGATAAAGGATAATTTTTATTAGCTTAAAATGAAGCTATGTTAATTTATATTAATTTTTTTTTTTTAATATTAAAGATGAAATGTCAAATTGTTTTTATTTTATTTAAATACATTACATGATATTTTTCCATCAAATTATTTAAACTATTAAATTAGAGAGAAGGATAAAAAAATATATTGTATTTTTTATTAGCTTAAAATGAAGTTATGCTAGTTTATATTAATTTTCTTTTTTAATATTAAAGAGTAAATGTTAAATTGTTTTCATTTTATTTAAATGTATTACATGATATCTTTCCATCAAAATTTGATGCAATACACATAATAAAACTAGTGTAAATCATTCACATGTTTGGGTCACTAAAGTTTGCAATAGATTTGATTGATATCATTAATATTTAATATTTAATATATATAACCAATCATA
>ML854101.1:12171-29159 GCA_009831015.1 Picea engelmannii
ATATATATATATATATATATATATATATATATACTTGTGTGCAATGATATATATATATGAATGGATTTGTTTGGTATCATTAATATTTAATTTATATTAATAAGTTATATATAGAACATGTAATGATTTACTTTCTATTAGCAAAGTAGTACATATGTATGCATCCTAAAAGCGTTTGATACATGATAAGCATGTGAAGGAATATTACAATAGCAAAATAATACATATGTGTGCATCCTAAAAGAGTTTGATGCATGATGAGCATGTGAAGAAATATTACAATAGCATAGCACATTTAAACTCTCGTTTGTTCTACACCTTGAGGTGCAACAAGAGCTTGCATATCTATAACTACAACATTTGATATGTTTTCATTTTATTTAAATGCATTACATGATATCTTTCCATCAAGATTTGATGCAATACACATAATAAAACTAGTGTAAATCATTCACATGTGTGGGTCACTAAAATTTGCAATGAATTTGATTGATATCATTAATAATTAATATTTAATATATAACAGATAATATATATATAATATGAATTAAATATTAATGATACCAATCAAATCCATTCATATGTATATATTATTTCACACAAGTTTATATATATATATATATATAACACTTGTGTGCAATGATTTATATATATGAATGAATTTGTTTGGTATCATTAATATTTAATTAATATTAATAAGTTATATATAAAACTTGCATGCGATGATTTACTTTCTATTAGCAAAATAGTATATATGTGTGCATCCTAAAAGAGTTTGATATATCATGAGCATGTGAAGGAATATTACAATAGCAAAATAAATCATATGTATGCATCCTAAAAGAGCATGTGAAGGAATATTACAATAGCATAGCACATTTAAACTCTCGTTTGTTCTACACCTTGAGGTGTAACAAGAGCTTGCATATCTATAACTACAACATTTGATATGAGAGGATTTATGTGAATGTTGGAATCTTGAGGTCTATATCATACCTTGGCCTAGTGAAGTTTATGTTGGTGTTTGTATTCAATGAATTGTTACAAACACATGCACATTTGAAGTGAAGGTTCCTCCACTCTCGGTGACAACCACACTAGCGTTATAAAGAACATTTATTTTCATAAGAACAACGGAAACAATGATATGTAAATTCACATAGGTATCATTCACATTTATTTTCATAAGAACAATGGAAACAATGATATGTAAATTCACATAGGTATCATTTCATTTGTAATTGCACATTGTGCACTTATTTGTGTTTTGTATATTAAAGAAAATTTATAAAATTGAAATCTATATGCATAGTTTTATCACTGGGATTTGATTTTCTAAATAGAGTTCATCAAAAGAAAGAAAGAGAGTTGAAAGAGATTAGAAGTTGCAATTAGAAATAAATAAATTGCAACTTTGCAGCCACCAATTCTCACCATAATTTCCTCGATTAGAGGACATTGGAGGACATTGTACTCAATGAAGTACAAAAAAATATTTGGGTCCTATGTAGTAGGAGGTTTTCATATAAAACCATGCCCAAAAATGAAGTGCTTGAACCAGTGGAAGAATGCTCTCTTGAAGGGAAGAGGCTCATGAAAGAAAGTTGTTGGATATCCAAGCATAGGAAAGGGAAAACGTGATGGAAAATATGTTGTGTTTGTTGTACAAGGAAACATGAAATAGGAAAGGGAAAACACGATGGAAAAGATGATGTGTTGTACAAGGAACATGAATGGGAGGAACTACACAAGTAGAGTTATACTTGGAAGGATTGAACTTGTGTTTCTTCACGGTGTAGGATTTAGGAGTTGAGCGAATCATTGTTTTAAGAAAAACGAGGTGATGGAGAATTACATAATGCATGGAACCTCCTTGCTTAGGTGAGAAGTTCCCTCGATTTGATTGGAAAAATGTTAGAGTAGAAATACGAGAGAAAAACCTTGAATGGACAAAAAAGAGATATCCAATGGATGCAAGATGCGTTGAGAGGATGGTGTGAAGAAGAATTTTGGATGATTCTCCAAAGCCATAGGTTCACCATGTAGTGGAGTTGGAATAGTTTGAATAAGGGTCGTCTTTAAGGATTCAAATATTACACCAAGTATAGTGTTATAGGCAACTATTTCGGTTTGAAAAAATCATACATATAGATATGTGGGTGAGTGTTCAATAAAAACATACATTTATTATTATTACGTGTAAATTTAGTGAATATTGTCAATCTAAGCAATATTTTATGTAAAAGATTAGGTGAATGTTTTAAGAGAAAATGATCAATTGTTGAGAGAAACCTTGATAGAGTAGAAAAATGTGAGAGCAACCTTCAATGGACAAAACAAAGATACTCAATAAAGAGGTAAGAATCCCTGAGAGGATGTTGTGGAGGCGAATATTGAATGATTCCCCAACACCATAGGCTTACCGTGTGGTGGAGTTGGAATAGTTTGAACGAGGGTAGTCTATAAGGATAAGGATTGGAAAGATATTGATAGAGTAAAAAACTATGAGAGCAATCTTTAGTGAACAAAATAGAGATATCTTGTGGAGGTAAGAAGCCTTGAGAGAATGGTGTGGGGATAAATTTTGGATGATTCTCCATCACCATAGACTCACCATATAGTGGAGTTGGAATAGTTTGACCTACCTAGGTGGTCTTTAAAGATTCAAATATTATACCAATTGTATGCAACTATTTCGGTTAAACAAATTCATATATGTAGATATGTAGGTGAATGTTCAATGAAAAACATACATTTAGTATTAGAGCTTGTAAATTTGGGGAATACTGTCAATCTAAGCAATATTTTATGTAAAAAATAAGTGACTTTTTTAAAGAGAATGGTGAATTGGAAAATGCATTTTTTGAATAGAAGGTCAAAAAATAGCCAATTAGAGAAAATTAGCCAAAAAAAAAAAACCAAAGTTTGAATATTGGGAGGAGGTAGTTTCATTATGTTATCTTGTTTTCCTTGATGGACAACATAGATTGTTGAGTATTTATTTGATGGCATCATAGCTGTAGTGGAATAAAAATACATATGAAAACTCAAAGCAAAGTTTGCAAGGCAAAGCAAGGGACACGAAGAATTTGCTCATAATCTCCTGAAGAGAAAATATTATTATTAAAACATCATTCTTGTGTGTTTTTTTCTCCTGTACAAATGGTCCCTTTCATAACAATAGGTGACCATACCAACTATTACATAATTAGATGGTTGGTTCAAACCATCTCCAGAAATCTCTCCACAATATCTCCTTAAATCTCTCAACAAATCTTCATGAATCTCTCAACAAATTTTCATATCCCTAACATTGCTCGATTATCCTCATCTCTCACTCTCATGTAGACTTCTAGAATTAGTCTACCTCGTTACAATTCTGTGATATTATTTAGTAAGCATTATTCCTTCATATTCTCCCTTAACAAATACTTGTAATCCATTCACTTGGTCCTATTTATGTTTTCTTTGTCTTTTCCTTTACTACTCTCAGTCTTCAACAATATTTGGTCTTCTTCCTTCTTTGTCCTTGATTTGCTTCATCTTGTACTCGCAAATATAAACATTTGTTGAAGTCCATGTAAAACGATTACCATCCACCAACGTACATGGGTTTCCAGTCATTTTATTTGTTGGTTATCTAGGAAACCTTTTCCTCATACATGGTTCATCAACCATTATTTTTTTGCATGTCAACATACCTGTACCTTTATTCCCCCAACATCATCATCATCCTCATCCTAGGTTTTTGGCCCACATGTAACCATTCTCTCGATGCTCCTACATCATATTCCCAAGGAACAAAAACTATTCATGGACTAGTATCCATGAGTTCCTTGTCATCTCACAAACTTTTGTTTCACAATTTGCTCTATGCAAGTTCCCTTTTCATAACTTGCAATTTCTCTTTCATGCTCAACTATTCAAGTCCTTTTTTCACGACTTGAAATCTCTCCGACTTCCTCAAATCATCTGCCAGTCGTGGACTATCTTAGATCAACGGTTTTATCCACAGTGGAGCTTCTCCTCTTGACTTGCCACTCTTCATTTCCTTCAGCGAGTTCTTTATCGTAACAAGTGGTTTCACAAACCATTCACTACATCAAATTATAGGGAATACATGCCTCATTAGGCTTACATTAGGTACATACCTTAGGCTATTTATCCATTTTACAACAAATGACAAAGACCATCAAAACATTATTCAAGGACCATTAAACTGCTTAGGGATGTCTCTTTCATGCAATTATTGCATCTACATCAACACACAATACTTTATTCTTACCTTGCTTTGCTTCTTTATCTTGTTCTTGCAAACATAAACATTTGTTGAAGTACATATAAAAAGATGACCATCCATCGGAGTACATGGGTCGCCAGTTGCTATATCTGCTAATTCTCTAGTAAACCTTTTTCTTATACATGGTTCATCAACTATTATTTCGTTGCATTTATGCATACCTGTACCTTTACTCCCTTTGCATCATCATCATTCTCATCATCCTCATCCTAGGTTTTTGGCTAACTTGTAACCATTCTCTCAATGCTCCTGCACCATTATTGATATTAACGTGTTTCATTGTTTCTTTTCTAAAATGTAAATGAGCATTGGGGGAAGAAAAGGAAGAAGAGGCGAATTTGTATATTTTAAACAATAGTTTGGAATTCTGTAGGTGTTGTGCCACCCAACATGATGATCATATTAGTAAAGTTGCCCAAGGAATAACTTAGATTATCTTATAACAATGAAGTGAAGTGGTGTCACAAATACACTATATCCTTAGAGGGTGCGATGAGAAAAAATCATGTGCATTGTGTTGTTACTAGATTGTGATCCCAACATTTGTGACCCATACAAGTGATAGTGAGTAGGGTGCGATGTAGTAGGAAGTTGCAGATATGAAACTAGCTTGTGAGATACTAGGTTTTTTAATTTCCATTGTTAACGATAAGAGAAATTAAGAGATCCTTTACATAGTAGTTCTAGGTGAAGAGTTCTTCCTTTGGACTTGTTGAATAGTCTTGAGATAGAGTTGCATTCTTTAGTGGAGTGATTGTACTTAAGATAATTGTAGTTCTCCTTTCCTTCACCATCAAATAGAGATGATTGGCCTAAACCCTTCCATTGTGCATTGGGGTTGGATGGAGTCTCATAGGTGGAAGGTTTGAGGAGGAAGTAACATTAGTATTATTAGAAATACAGTGAAACTTTTTCTTGCAAACTTAGATCTAAGTTGTTTTTAGTGCATATGACTATTTGATAGGTTACTTTTGAATAATCCACTACAAACATATATATTTCTTTCTCAAGACTAGGAAGTAAACTAGAAAGAAACTTGATCTCAAGTAGCTTTTCTAGGTTTGGAATTTATAGCTTGGCTTACAACGTGTTGAAAAATCAATGTATTGTTCGACTAATTGATTTGGGAGTTTCATTAGTTGAAGCCATTGTGTCAACAATTTTTTTTTCATGCCTAGTATAGTAAAACATTTTGTTTCATTGTAGATTTGAATTTAACCAATGGGAGATCTTATTTTCTTCAATAACAGTGATATTATGATGTCAATTCTTTCCCCAATCTAGAGCAATTCTTCCATGTGAACCTTAGAAGTTAGGATATTGTTTGCATCAATGATCTTAGTTGGAGTCTTGAATTATGTCTCAAGATTGCATAATTAGGAGTTGATCTTCTCACCATTGTGTTGTTGTTGAACCTAAGTATCTTTATTTTTGCTTCTAGTGGAGAATCGATTAGTGGTTTTGGTTGTGCTCGTGGTTAATTAATAGGAGAGTCACTTGGAATACTCTCACCACTTATCACGTGACCTTAGTTTGGTTTTCAATGAGATTGGCAAGTATTTGTTTAAGAGAATTGGTATTGGTTGATTATTGCGATGATTTAACCTTGTGTGCATTTTTTAGAGTAGTACTTATTAGCATCATAGGTAGTCATCCAAGGAAGCTACAACAATGAGGAGTTAGTAGAAAATCCCATAATGAGATGAGAAGCTTATGATAATAATTGGTAGTGGACGCTATGTCAAGTTGATGAAGAACACTAGCATTGAAGTAATCTTTGTACCAGGAAAGAGGTTGTTGATTGCTCCAAATGCATAACTCCAAAAATTTGAAGCTTGGCGAAGAGAGTAGATATAGTGAAGTGTGTGACACACACAAAACCCTCAAGGAGATTGATCAAGGGATTTCATCATAAGAATGCATATACATGATGTACACTCATTTGTATTATGTATATATATGAGTAGAGATGAAGACCAAAATTGGAACGTACATGCACAAGTGACATACACAACTTTTATTACTTGGCTTATCTGTTTCCAAATAAGGTTCATCCAAAGAAAGAAAGCTAAAAACTAAAATTGATTAAAGCTTACAAACATGGTTGAAATATTATGTCCTACCTCGCACGTCAAGAAATTTTTGTGATGTTCTTATTTATTAAATATTGTCTTTCATTTGATGTTTAATTTAAACATTGTCTTTTATTTGAAGTTTAAATTTTAAGGTTGTGTGTCAAAATGATAGTTGCAAGTTTTTTTTGAAATAAAATTTATAATAACCTCACTCGGTGCATTTCTCAAATTTATTTTATGAGAGGGTTATTCTCTAGTCTTGATGTGTAAAACACACCAATATAAAATGGGCATTAAATGTCGCACAATTCAAATTCATTTATAAGTTTCAAGATATATAAATTTGTAGCAATTATTTATTGTAACTACAATGTTATGATTTAGTTGGTTTCACATATTTACAAAGGTTTTTCAATCACCTTTTCTCACTGGGCCTTCACCCAATGAACTTGTGACATAACACGTGTGTTGATGGGATATTAAAGAATACTTCTAATTTCATTAAATATAGATAAATATCTCTCAAAATATTTTTGTTGAACCCCCTCCCAATACTTCTTTCCAATTAAAAACCTCTCTAATTTCACTAGATATCCTTAATTTTTATTAGATACCCTTTTTTATAACCCCTAGTACCCATAAGCCTTTCGTATGCCCATTAATACCTATAATATATTGGCTTTATATTTCATAATTAAAAAAACCTCTTTATGAATGAATGTGATAAGATATTGGTGGGTGAAGCCCCATGCTTTTTCTCCAATACAACTTGGCGAAATTTTCCACTTTTTTTACAAGAGGTGGCAATGTGATTCTTCTTCACTATGATATCCCAATTCTCCCTCGATGTGACTTGCAACTTGCTCCAATTTATTTTACAAGAGGCAACAACCCAATTCTCATTTAGTGTGATTAGCACAATTCTTGTGGTTGTGACCCATGACTCATTACCTCACCCTTGTGATTCACAATTAAGAAAACCTCTTTATGAATGAATGTGATAAGATATTGGTGAACAAGGTGAATCCGCATGCTTTTTCTCCAATACGACTTGGCGAAATCTTCCACTTTCTTTTACAAGAGGTGTCAATGTGATTCTTCTTCCATGTGATAACCCAATTCTCCCTCAATGTGACTTGTGGCTTCCTCCAATTTATTTTACAAAAGGCGACAACCCAATTCTCCTTTAGTGTGATAGTCCAATTCTTGTTGTTGTGACCCATGACTCATTAGCTCACCCATGTGATTCTCCCTCACAATGACATTAAGCAACAACATATAAATGGGTTTGAAAAAATAAAAGGGGTTTGCTTTAGACAAACATATTAGCTCACTACTAAGAAATAAAAAATAAAATCGCAATGACATTAAGAAACAAAATATAAATGGGTTTGAAAAAATAAAAGGGGTTTGCTTTAGACAAACATATTGGCTCACTACTAAGAAATAAAAAATCATG
Source organism: Picea engelmannii (assembly GCA_009831015.1). Taxonomy (NCBI): domain Eukaryota; kingdom Viridiplantae; phylum Streptophyta; class Pinopsida; order Pinales; family Pinaceae; genus Picea; species Picea engelmannii. Next base: position 20,006 of record ML854101.1, read on the forward strand.
AAAATCATGAATTTGATGGAGAAAACAATTCAAGGCTAGGAGTTGAGACTCAAGAATCATAACGGAGTTGCACATTGAAAAGATTTACAATTCATAAAGATTTTATAAATTAAAACTTCTAGTTACATGTCCATATATTATAAAAAAAAAATTGAGAAAAAAAAAGTTACTATGCTAATTAATGAAACAAGGTTATATAACATTTAAAATTTCATAATATAAGGAATAAAAATATTAGAAATATTAATAGAACATTTAAATTAAAAAAAATATAATAATAAAAATAGAAATATTAGAAATGAAAATAAAAATATATCTATTCATCTATTTAATTATATGAGTTTGGTTTTAAGTATTAATGAAGTATACACATAAAAATGTATGTCAAAATAGTTTGGTTATAGGTATTAATGAAGTGTAAAAATAAAAATGTATGTCAAAATGATGGATAAAATTAAAATGAATATTTCATCACGATATTTTATTTTATGAAGTAACAACATTTTAACATACAAAATGATAAATGCCAATGATTCTTTTAGTTACAATTACAAATATAAGACATTACCACTTTGCATTCACTAATTTCACTCGAGACAAACTTTCCATAGCTTGAAGACAATAGAAAAGTCAAGTGCTAGGAATTGATCATTTGAACAACCAATCCTTTCAAACAATGCTATGGTCATGATGCAGACAAATGTAATGCAAATGATCTCAAAATCCAAATAAAAAAACAAATCAAATGTAATGCTTTTGTTAATTTTTTTAAATGAAAATCAAGTATTCAGAGAAGTTTAAATTCTTTAAAGGTCTTATTTATAAGCAAATGGGGAAATCATCAAAGACTAAGTAAAATCAATTCAATGGAATTTGATATATATATATATATATATATATATATATATATATATATATATAGTTTCTAATAACATTATTTAATGGCATTTAGCTTTGATTGAAACTGGAATCATTAGACTCTTTCGATCGAAAGTGGAATCATTAGACTCTTTGGGACCATCAATATGGCCCATATGCACAAGTTTTCTTTACATCTTGATCTTATGCACAAACTTTCTTTACATTTCGATATATATAACTTGCTAATAACATTATAAGATCGAGATATAAAGAAAACTTGTGCATATGGGCTTTATTCATAGTCCCCAAGAGTCTAAAGAGCCCACTTTCAATCAAATCTAGATGCCATTAATGGATAGATGGGTCAATGGGTTACAAAGTTACACTCTACAAAGTTTGTAAAGTCTTCTTTGTGACAAAAATTTGAAAGGGTCCCTTTATATATTCTTTATGTTAGTGAGAAAGGTTACACTATTAATTTAAAATTACGTTGTTGAATTTGTTAAAACTTTGAACACACGTGAAACCTTTTGTAAAGCAACCCAATAATAAATGCATAAACAATAAACATTGAAACAATAGTAGAAAGGTGGAAAAAAAGGTTAGGAGTGGAGAAACCCCCACTTCATTGTCAATAATGCATTTTACTTTTGTTGTGCGTTAAATGATACAAAGGACAATATATAATACATGAGGATGAAATAGTCGATCCTCCTTCAGAAAGGACACTTGAGAGACTTTTCAAGCTCCAATAATAGGTACTTACACACTTATTGAATCATACATGTAACTCCTTTGAACCTTGTTATTCTCACATGATCATTTGTCCCACAAGAAGTAGGAGTTGCACTTTCAACACTTCCCCATAAGGAGTACATATAGTGAATTCAATATTAACTAGCACTAGTGGGGATTTCTTCCTAATCAATGTGTGTTCTTGTGTGTGGACTTTGGAAAAACTCTTAGTTAGAGTAAGAATTATCTAATTGCAGTGGGATTGCAATGTGTGTTAAGTTCGGTTTTGAATGATGGTTGTTTGGTATTTAAATAAGACTTGATAGCCTTGAAGTGTTGTGACATGTGCACTTGTATAAATTCATGTTTGGAGTGATAAATGAAGTGTTAATGTGTGATGTAATCATTATATGGATGTAAGCCTTAGTGTGGCATGCATAACCCTTGAAATGTTGGTTGTATAGAGTGTGTTTGTAAGTTCAATTAGGCATGATTTGATTCCTCTTGAAAACGACAAGAAAAAGGCATGTTGGTGAGGATGAGTGTAAATACCTAGAACACACATTGTTTTTAGCCTTGTTCTTTTTGTGTGAAATGGTGTAATCTCCAATCTTTAGCTTTGAGTAAATATTGTGACCATGATTGTTGCAGCAAATGGTAGAGTGTCTATTGCTTTTAGGTGCATAGTGCTTGACAAGGATGAGGCAATGATGTTGGATTGACAATAAGCACTCATTATGGGGGGTTTCTCCACTATAAATCATGATGTCATCTTTATGCTTTCTTATTTTTGTCCCTAGTATATTAATGGATTATTCTTTAGCTTGTGAATTTTTTGTGGTCTTGTGTTAGCAAGAAATTTGGAAGATTTGTTTTTGTCTAATAAAATCTTCGAATTAAATTAGTGAAAAACATCCTCTTCAATTTGTTGGGATTGCTACTGCAACATGGTATATATGATATTATTACAAATCATATCTCCCTACCCTAAGAACTATAGTTTTCTCAGATGGCCACATCTAAGGCGAATGAAGGTGTAGTCGGAGAAACATAGTTAGTTTCTTGACTACCTCAAAGATGAAAACACTATGGGCATTGGTACTTTCAAATAAAACTATTTGGAGCTTAATGTTAGTGATGTCATGGTAGATTTGTTGCGAGGGATGCAGAATTGGTTGGAGGAATTTTGAGAGAGGTGTTGGAAAATTGGTTGTCATTGATGTCAACCTTAGAAGAAGCCTTAAAGCAAAGCCTAGAAGCTCCTACAAGTGATGATGATGTTTCCACTTGAAGAATCCTTGAAGTATCCTTGACATAAGTGTATATAAATCCAATGTGATCCCCTTATGGTGTATCTTTTAAGCATGGCCCTCATAGGATGAGATAACATGTGGTTGTTTCCACATGCCCACTTTGCGTTGTACACAAATGGAGCGTTGAAGAAGCCAAGTAAAGAATCCCCTAAATCTAAGAGAAGAAGCCAAGTGAAGAAGCCCCTAAATCTAAGAGAAGAAGCCTCTAAAGTAAAGTAAAGTAAAGAAGCCCCTAAGGTTAGGCATCTTTAAGGAAGAGGTGTGACCCAAAAGTTGTGATCCTTGGTCGCACCCCGTCATGTGGAGAAGACTCATATAAATAACAAAAAACTCATTTGGAATTTGCATCACTAATTGGACCTAACCGAGGAAGATGAGCATATTTTAGCATAGAGGAGCGAATTTCCAAGGGAAGATGAAGTGAAGAAGGGCGAAATTCCAAGGGAAGATGAAGTCTTGTGATGATTTGTTCTAGGGTTTTCTTTGAAGGTCATCTTGGCATTTTTGATATAGCTATTTTTCTAGAACGATTCAAATAGAGAAACTTAGAGGTGTTTCATAAGATATCGAAAAATATTGGGTACACGTTTCAGAACTTGATTCATTACAAGTATAAAGTTATACTTGTTGGAAGTTAGGGTTTATGACTAATCCAGAAACTAGTCCCAAACAAGTGTTTGAGATAAAATGGTTATATATGAAGATTGATAGGTCCAAATTGAGTTCCACTTGTTGCATTAGAAGGAGCCTAGATCCTAATATATGAGATTCAAGTTTCAGAATCATAAACAAAAAATTGAGCTCATGGCGAATCTTACAAGTTTGCATATTTGAGGTACATTTCTGAGCAGTTTTGTATGCATATTTAAAAAGTGATTTTGAGATTGTATTTTAGGGTTGATTTGATCCTGTATCATCATTTAAAATATTCCAAGGGGATTTGTATCTCCTTCCAGTAGGTGTTGGAAAACTCAGGGAGTGGGTGCTTCCTTCAAGTTGGCGCTTTTAAAATCTTGAAACTACTTAAGAAAAGTTTTCGTGGTTTTCTCCCAGTTGGGTTTCCATGTAAAAATATGTGTGCAATGTGTATGAGTTTATGTGATGATGAATGAAATGATTAATGGTTAATGTTTATGTAGTGCTTGAAGGTTAAAATTGTTGAAATAACTCTATACAGATTCACCCCCCCTCTCAATATTCTTGAATATTCTAACAATTAGTATCAAAGCGGGTTCGTTCATGAACAATATAACCACTGGAGAGAAGATCATGGATAAACAAAGCGAATTTACCAAAAAAGGAACACCATTGTTTGATGAGAAAAATCATGCTTTTTGGAGCATACGAAAGAGAGTATTTTTGCAAGCACAGGGATTTGATGTTTGACAAGTTGTAGTAAATGGATACATCACACCAGCTTCTCCCCAAATATATGATGCTGAGAAAAAGATCAATGAATACAATTCAAAGGCTATAAATGGCATTCTAAGTGGTTTAATAAGTTCAAAATTTGTTAAGGTTTTGCATTGTGATTCTGCAAAGGAAATTTGTGACAAACTCAAGAATGTTTATGAATGAGATGTTAAAGTCAAAGGGGCCAAGCTGTAGACTTACAAATGACAATTTGAACATCTAAGAATGAAGGAATATGAAGATATTGCATCTTATTCTCTCCGAGTTGATGAAATTGTGAATACTATAAGAGGATTGGGAGAAAAGATTGAAAATTCAGTTATTGTGCAAAAGATACTAAGAGCTCTCCCAATGAGATTTGACCTTAAAATATCACTTCTAGAATAAAGACAAGATATAGTTATGTTGAGAATGGATGAATTACATGGAATACTTACAACATATGAAATGAGAACATAGTAGGAAAATCCATCTAGAATGGAATCAACTTTCATAGCATCCAAGAAGACAAGAAAGTACAAGCCAAGGTCAAAACCTTGCTCCAACAATAGTGATGATTTAGATAATAAAGAAGAAGCCAACTTTGTGAGAACGCTGAAAAGAGGAATCAACAAGTATAAAGGAAAGATTCCTTTCAAATGCTTTAATTGTGGTAAAGTTGGTCATTTTTCTTCCAAATGTCCTTATGCAAGGGGTTCATATAGTGATGAAGAAGAAGTTCTTAAGAAAGAAAATAAATATCAGAAAATAGATAAAGAAAGAAACAAATGAATAGCTTTTAAAAAGAAAAGTCTATTCAAAAGACGATAGTTCCTCATTCGATGAAGATGATGATAGTGACAATGACTCAAGAAGAGTACTTTTCATGGCGTTAGAGACTCAAGAGGAAACTACTGAAAATAATGAAGGAAACTATGAAGAAGAAGGAGAAGTGAATCTTCAGGCATAATTGATCACTGCCTTAAGTGATATAAGAATAGCAAGGAAGAAAAACAAGTCTCTCAAAGAAGAGTTAAGTAAACTAAAGGAAGACTTTCAAAACTCTAGCTTGTTTTTTTTAAGAAGCCAAGCAAACTATCATAGATCTAAGGGTTCAGTTGGAAGAAGAAAAAGTGATTGAAGAAACACTCAAGAGACAAGTGGAAGAAAATAAGAAAATAACAGAGAATATGGAAGCTGTAATAGTCTCACTAAGAAAAGAATTACAAAAGGACATCCAACTAAATTTTGCAGTAGCACCAAAATATTGGATGAAATCATCTGCAATAAAAAATCATTCTATGACAAGTCTGTACTTGAATACAAAAAAAATAATACTAATGAGGGTTCAAGCTCTATGATGATAGTAAATGAAGTAGATCAAAGAAGTTATGAAGATACTATCAAGGGTTCCATCAAGAAAGAAGAATATAAGCCTCTAAAGGAGGACATACAAAAACCATAAATAAAGAAGAATCAGGAAGAATATCATGCATTCATAGGAACATAGAATAAAAAACCAACAATGAAGAAGACCCAAGAAGAAGATCATGATTTTAGAAGAACAACATCGACTAGAAGACCACCCACACCTAGGTACCAACATATTTTTCTTGGCTTGTGTTATTCTTGCAATAATTTTGGGCATAAATCCATAAAGTTTAGAGCCTATGCAAATGGTAGACACACCTAGAATATAAGTAGCTATGAAAATCCCAAGAATCGTTATGAAGAAAATTATCCCAGAAAGCCTCATGAGGCGTTTGACATAAATTATAACAGTTTTGGTGCTCTGGGTTATGAATTTGAATGCTACAAATGTAACAATTTTGGACACCAAAAAATTGCATAATTAATTTGATAGTTTTTTCAAAGGAAACTAGGCATATTCCTTTCAATCATATAAGGGAACAACAAAGAACTTGGAAAATGAAACAATAAAATTTGAAGGTTGAGGAATGTGGATTTTCCTTACAAGCCCAAAATAGAAGAATCCATTAATCTATTGAAAATGGATTCTCAAAGCATATGACTGGAGACACAAACTAATTTGTAACATTAAATAAAGAAAAAGAGGGGTATGTCACGTTTGACAATGATAACTCAACCAAAATTATAGGAAAAATCACAATCAGTCTTGGAAACAAATATGTTGTGGAAGAAAATGTCCTACTTGTTGACAATATGAAGAATAGTTTGCTAAGTGTGAGCCAAATGTGTGATCACGACACACACTTATATTCAATTCAAAATAATGTGAAATAAGGAAATAAGGATCAGACAAACTAGTGGAAACAACAACACGAACTCCAAACAACATATACATCTTGAATGAGATTGAAGAAGAATGATGTTGTTTGAGAAACAAAGATGAAAATTGGCTTTGGCATAGGAGAATGGGCCATATACACTTTGATAATCTTGTCAAGATAAACAAGAAACAAGTTAGGGACACACACTTATATTCAATTCAAAAGAATGCGAAATAAGGAAAGAAGGATCAGACAAACTAGTGGCAACAACAACACGAACTCCAAACAACATATACATCTTGAATGAGATCGAAAAAGAAAGATGTTCGAGAAAAAAAGATGAAAGATGGATTTGGCATAGAAGAATGGGCCATATACACTTTGATAATCTTGCCAAGATCAACAAGAAGCAAGTTGTAAGAGAAATGCCATAAATTATAAAGCTAATGAATATTATGTGCAAGCATTGTCAACATGGAAAATAAACAAAAGTTGAATTCAAGACAAAGGAATATTCTACCACAAAACCATTAGAGATTGTACAAATTGATTTATGTGGAACCACGAGAACAAAATGACTGGATGGTGAAAAATACTTTATGATACTCATTGATGAATGCACCATAATGACCTGTGTTTGTTTCCTCAAGAAAAAGTCAAAAGATTTCAAATGTTTTAGAGTATTCAAGGAATTGGTTGAAAATGAAATTAATTTGAAAATCAAATGCTTAAGATTAGATAATGGAGGTGATTTTACTTCAAATGAATTCAGGGATTTCTGTGAAGAACATGGAATAAAAAAACAAATATTAATAGCTAGAACACCTCAACAAATTGGAGTTGTTGAAAGGAAAAACAAAATTGTACAAAGAATGACCAGAACCATGTTGAATGACTCCAAGCTAAGTGATATCTTTTGGGGACAAGTAGTGCATACAACCGTTCATATCTTGAACAAATGATTGATTAGAAATAATAGTGATAAGATTCCACATGAGTTATGGAAAGAAAGACCGACCAATGTCAATCACTTTAGAGTGTTTGGAAGCAAGTGCTACATAAAAAGGGAAGACATAAAGATTGGAAAATTTGACTACTGGGTGGACGATGACATATTTGTTGGGTACACAAGAAAAATAAAAACATATAAGTGCTACAATGTAAGACTCAACAAGATAGTGGACAAAATCAATGTAAAAGTTGATGAAACGAACTTGCTGAAGACCATGAAGGAATGCAAAAAATCAAACATATTTGAAGAACATGAAAATGAATAACTAAAGCAAGAAGAAGAGGAAGAAGAAGAAGAACAACAAGAAGAGAATAAACCCAAAACAATACAATAATAAAACATCCAACAAGATTTTCAAACACCTTCTAGGACACCTAATCGCCGGGTTCAGAAGAATCATGCACCATAAAAATCATTGGAGATAGAAGTGTTGTAGTAGAAACCCTAAGAAGAAGGAAAGCACAAACAACTGAACAATGACATTTTTCATTATTGTCCACAGTTGAACCAAGTAATTTTGAGGAAGCCAGAAATGATGAACATTTGATCAAGGCTATGGATGAGGAACTAAATCAAATAGAGAAGAATGAAACATGAGAACTAGTTCCAAGACCAAAAGACAAAAATGTGATTGAGACAAAATGAGTCTTCAGAAAAAGGTTAAATGGAGATGGACATGTAACCGAAAACAAAACAAGACTAGCGTGCAAAGGATATGCACAAGTTGAAGGAATAGATTTTGGAGAAAACCTTTTCTCCTGTGGCTAGAATGGAAGCAATCAAAATGTTTTTGGCGTATGCATTTTCCAAAAGGATCAAAGTGTATCATATAGACGTAAAATCGGCTTTTCTAAATGGATAATTAGAAGAAGAAGTCTACATAGAACAACCAGAAGGATTTCTACTATCAAAAAATGAAGACTATGTTTGCAGATTGAAGAAATATCTATATGGAGTTAAGCAAGCTCCGAGAGCTTGGTACTCAAGATTGGACATGTACTTATATCAACAAGGATTCATAAGGGGAAATGCAGATAGTAACCTCTATATAAAAGTGGATCAAGGTAGTATGATTATTATTGAAGTGTATGTTGATGACATCATCTTTGGAAGTGATGATGATAGATTGAGTCAAAATGTTGCCAAGGTTATGCACAATGAATTTGAAATGTTCCTACTCGGGGAGTTGACTTTCTTCTCGGGACTCCAAATATTTCAGCTAGATGAAAGAATTTTCATTTACCAAACCATGTACGTCAAGAAAATGTTAAAGAAGTTCAAAATGGAAGACTGTTAACCTGTGAGTACTCATATGGTTATCGGTTGCAAGTTGAACAAAGATGATGAATCTAAAGAAGCGGATCAAAGACTTTTCAGGTCAATGATTGGTAGTCTACTCTATGTGACAACTTCAAGACCAAATGTAATCCAAGCAGTTGGAAAGGTTGCAAGATTTCAAGTGGCACCAAAGGAAACCTATGTTCTAGCAGTGAAAAGGATCTTCAAATATCTTAAAGGAACAACACATTTTGGGCTATGGTATCCGAAAGGAAATGAGTTAACTATGGTTGCCTACATGGATGTAGATT
>ML854102.1:0-20853 GCA_009831015.1 Picea engelmannii
TTTTAAACTTATCATGATCAAAAAATGACTTTATAGAAAGTGTGTTGGTGCTTTTATAACATTTCTGATTTTTTGTCTTTTGTTATTATTAGAATAAAGTTTGTCGGGATTTCAGCACCGGCCCTTTGGAAATGAAAGTGAGGATTATGCTTCATGAAAAGCCGAAACTTGAAAAAGGAATATTTTAGTTTTGAAGATAAAAAAATTTAAATATGTTTCAACACTGGTCATGATGCCACTGTGACCAAACTTACATCACAATAACATAACTACCCTAGACTGGATCATCCATGCCCGAGTGTATTAACACAACTATTACAGAGAGATGAAAGGAAACTGACTTACATTAAACAAGAAGTCTCAAATACAGATACATAACCAAAAGAACCAGTGCTTCATTAAAAATTTATAATACAGGAGCGTAGCTCAACCATAGACCCTCACAAAAAATGAGGAAGACTCCTATATAATCAGAGAAAAAACTACAAAAGTGTGCTCAAGTCTCTACATTGAATGTATTATGTCTGCATGCTTCCTGTCAGACTGTGCATGCAGTTTCCTGTTGAAAGCGAGCTCTGTCAGATGCAATCATGTTTCAGGACGGTTTTGTAGATGAGTCAACTTTCTGACAGACCTTTCTGGGGGTTTCCATTTATGGTGGAAATGATGTTCAACAACCACAAACTAACCTTAATAACTTCTTCATTGGGATCGAAAAGGCCCAAGTCGGCATTTCACCTGTGGAATTTGGCAGCCTCTGCATTCTTCCATCTAGATCTAAGTCAGATTCTTGTGGGGAGGTCTGACAACGGGTGTGGATGCTGACGAAGTAATTGGCGTGCTCGACATGGAATAGTGAGTGGGAGATGTCTAGATGGACATTTGTGGATGGGAAGAGGAGACCGAGGATAGCATGGGGCCCACACAAGTGGGAGCCGAGGTGTAATGGGATGGAGGTGATGTGGAGCGAGGTGGCACAGGTGGCGAGAGATGAGAAGGGGACAAGTGTTGGTGAGACAGTTGTGGAGCAACCACTTGTCAACCCGATATAGGGCATTATATGCACATGTGCATATCGGGGCTGCGAAAAGTGGTTTGAATCTTCACTGCTTTTGGGCCCGATATGTGTCTCCGACTGACACATCGCTTCTCTGTAAAACCATGGTTTCAAACCCGACCCGCCCTACAAATTTTAACGTTCGCGCATGTTGAGGCCCCGATATGATCAAGGACCGTCAATCTGGGGGAGAGGTGAGATCTGGGTGCGCCGGCTACTTTTGGTGCCTCCGCCAAACTTTTATCCTCCCACTAACTTTGGAGGCCTTCGAACTGTGTTTAGAGGTAGTGCCACACTGAACCTATGTGAGGGAAAAACTGCAATTGTAATTGCCTCGACCTACTTTGCGAACTAATGGTTGTCATCTGCGCCTTGGAATAATAACAATAATGTGATAACATTAGGCTCCATGGGGGATGGCTTACTCCCTGTGAGATGCCAACAACTCGCATCTTCAGTCGCCTTGTTGTTGGGTTGTGGAGTATCCTACTAAAAACAAAATAAAGATAGAATAGGAACGGTATTTACAATGGTGGACACTGACTGCGGCTTTAGAAAAAATATTTTTCAGGAAGTGACCATTTACAGGGCCACCAAAAACTTTATCACCCTCCAAATTCAGCAACATGTAAGTGTTGTTTTGAAATTATTTAGAAATCTTGAAGGGCCCAATCCAAAGAGCTTCAAACTTACCATGCTTTCCCTTGTCATGTCTGGGTACATCCCACTTAAGTACTAGATCTCCCAGCTGGAAATCCTCTTTTCTGACTTTCCTGTCAAAAATATGCTTGATCCTTTGTTGATGGTCATGTGCTTTTTCCTTCATCCGCTCTCTTGTATTCTTCACTTCTACCAGCTGATGTATCCTCCTAATCATGTCATCAGGCTCATCCTGGTAGTCTTGGAATAATGTTTCCACAGGCAGGGTAAGCTAAGAAGGGAAAACAACCTCAACTCCATGGACAAGTTGAAAAGGAGAGGTGCCTAGAGACCTCTTCATTATCACTTTGTCATCCCTCAAAGAAAAATTGAGCTTTGAATCCCATGCTTTCTTATTTTCCTCTAGCAGTATTTTGATAATGTTTATAAGTCTTTTGTTAGAGGACTCTGCTAATCCATTGCCTTGGGGGTAGTAGGGGGTGGAGTGGATTAATGAAATTTTGAACTTCTCACAAAATTTGATCAATGGCTCAGACTTGAAGGATGCAGCGTTATCAATGATGATTTTGTTCGGACAACCAAACCTTGACATAATATCTTCAAGAAAACCAATGATCACTTTGTGAGAAGCACTCCTTGTGGGGATAGCTTCTATCCACTTGGTGATATAATCTATTGCAGTTAAGATCCACCTGTGCTAACCACTTGAAGAAGGATGGATTTCCCCAATAAAGTCTAGGCCCCACTACTGAAAGGGTCCTGAATCTACCATAGGCTTCATAGGCAGAGACTTGAGTTGTTGTTTTCCTAGGAATTTCTGACATTTGATACAGGCCATGTCTTTTGCACAGACATCGGTGAACAGAGTAGGCTAGAAGTACCTATCCCTGAGTATTTTATAGGCTGTGGTTCTCTAGAAGTGATGTCCCCCACACAGGCTTTCATGAAAATCAAACATAATATTTTGGGGTTCATGTGGGTCAAAACAGCTCAGAAGCACTCCTAGATGGTCTTTCCAATACAAGACCTAGTCAATAAGGAAATATCTAATTTCTTTGAGCTTTAAATATCTTGCCTTGCTTTTTCCCATTCCATCAGGAGGTCTTGACTCTTGGAGAAAAAATATAATTTCTTTGTACCAGCCACATTCTGCCAATGGAGGGTTGTCTTGAGAACTTTTATCAGGCACTTTAGCCTATTGATTTTCTGAGAAAGTGTTGATGAAGTTAAGCTCCAAATCTTTACAATTAGATTCAACCAACATCTTGGCTAAACCTTGTCCTTTAACTAGTTTGGTGGGTTATTTCCAGCTCAAATTCAAGGATTTTGGAAATCCACTTACTCCTTCTCCTGTCTATGTTAGTCTGAATGAGAATGTCCTTCACAGAAGTTGAAGGAACATATGAAATGATCTTCGAATGTAGAACATAGACTCTGAAATCCTTGAGAGATTTCACCAAGGCATAGGCCTTCTTCTCCATGATGTCATATCTGACCTCTATGTCTCTTAGTGCTCTGCTGAAAAAAGAAATGGGTTGTTCCAGCCCTTCAACATTCTTCTACAACAAAACAACTGCCACTGTGTCAAATGAGGAAAAGGAAAAGATTAATAAATCCTTGGAGTATTCAGGACTGACGAGCATTGGTGCCTTAGTCAGTGCCTTCTTGATTTTTTCAAAATAATTTCTGGACTCAACAGTCCATTTTACTTCATTCCCCTTCCTGAGCATGGTTGTGATATGCTTCACCAATTCAGAAAAATTTGAAACAAACCTTCTCAAAAAATTGATTTTGCCCAGGAAAGACTAGACTTCCTTCTTGGATCTGGGACGTGACAAGGTCTGAATAGCTTCCACCCTTCTTGAATCAATCCTGACCCCTTCAGCTGATACTATGTGTCCCAACAACTTTCCCTCTTTCATGGAAAACAATGACTTCTTGGGATTTAAGGAGAGACCAAACCTTCTACATTTCAAGAAGACCTTTCTTAGATGACAACAATGTTCTTTATCAGATCTGGAGAAGACTTTAATTTCATCCAGGTAGATGACTACAAATTTATCCCTTTCTCCAATAAAATCTATGTCCATGGCTTGTTGAACATTTGCCCCTGCGTTCATCAGTCCAAAGGGAATTTTGACATACATGAATGTTCCCCAAGGAGTAGTGAAGGATTTTTTTTCTCTATCTTCGGGCAGGATAGAGATCTGATTGTAGCCAGAAAATCCATCAATCATGGAAATCCTGGATGCGCATGTTACCCTCTGCAATATATGTTCCATCTTTGGCAGCTGGTAATTGTCCTTCTTAGAGCTCCTGTTCAGGTTCCTGAAATCAACACAAAGTCTGATTTCTCCATTCTTCTTTCTTACTGGGACCAATTTAGCCACCCACTTAGAATATCTCAAAGGAATAATGATCTGAGCATCCAACAACTTCTTTACCTCCCTTTTCATAATAGGCAGCAGCATAGGATTTATTTGTCCTAATTTATGCCTAAATGGTTTGGCCTCCTCTTTCAACGGGATATTATGATTAATGACAATTGTGTCATATGTTTTGAGGTCTTCATAGGTCCAGAAAAACACATCAGTAAATTCTCTTAATAACTCGGTATGCTCATCCCTTTGTTCCTTCGCCAAGATGCTTGACAATTTGACAAATATTGTATTCCTCTTTGTGCCAATATTGCACTCAGCCACATCAGCATCATCATTTGAGACTTTACCCTTCACTGCCACATCATTTTTTTCAAATAATCTTTCCATAGGGACCAGTGCCATTGGGATGTGATTGTTGGTAAACTAAACAATATGATGATCAACAATCTTGTTCAGAAAAACATCAGTATGAGGATCCATTTCAGAATCAGGATCTTGATCAATGTGTAATGTATAAAACTCATCAACAGTCTCCAATAACCTTTTGATCTTGAGATTTTTCTCAAACACTTTCCAATGCTTGACATTGTCAGGTATAGAGGGTCTATATTTTACTTCTATATCATACCTGAATTTAGGTGGCAGAGGGATTCTAAAATTGCTTGCTGAGACATCCAAAGAATCAACCATGACATTTTATTCTCTAGGAACAAATGAAATGTTAAAAGCTAATCAAAAACTGTCAATGAGGTCCCACACTTCATTTCTATAAATTTTGAGCCAGGGGTGTTTGTCCTGATAAGTATTTCTGATCTGATGGACAATTAACTCAGCATCCCTGAACACTGATATCTCTTCAATCCCCATGTCTTTTGCAGCTCTCAAACCCAAAACAAGAGCTTCATACTCTACCACATTATTGGTATATTCAAATTATAACTTGTAGGACAGAGATATAATTTCTTGAACAGGTGAAACAAGGAACACTCCAGCACCAGCACCTTCTCTCGAAGAGGCTCCATAAAAAAAAAAATTCCAAACAGAGGTAATCGGAGGAGAATCTTCACAGAGAGTAAGGAATTGTTTTCTAATCTTGAGAGGAGGTTCAGGGGTATCAATGAGATGCAACAAGATGGATCCCAAATCAGTATCAAGGGAAAATATAGGATGATTTGCAGGGTCTTCTTCATCACTGATAATGTAGGCCACCTGAGCTTCTCTATACAGTCTTCTATGCTCCCCTCCAAACATAGGAATGGTATCATGTGTGAGGTCCATCTGCAATTTTTCCCTAATCCTTTTTATCCAATATCTTGACAAGAGCATGACAAACTTGGGAGGAACATCAACCACTACAATATCCATGACCACACTTTTCATGGGCAGCTGAAACAAGGTCACAACCAGATCTTTGATGACCCCAAGACATTACACCCTCCTTGAATCAAAAGAATACAAATCATGATATGATTTTGTGATCTCTAATCTGAGTTCTTCCATGACAGTTTTGGGCATGATATTATGAGAGGATATTGAATCCATTAGACAATTATGCAGTACCTTATCATGTATGTTCAATGATGTGTAGAAGGGAGGGGATGAATCATCTCTATCTTCTACCATGGGACCTAAAATGACTGCGGGCTTTTCATCTTGAAAATTGATTGAGTTTGTGGGATGATTCAAGGGTTCAGGAAGCAACATCTTAGATATGGATCTCTTAAAGTCTTCATGCTTGACCAACTCTGGACATGAATCCTAATCTTCTGAATTTCATGCTCAAAGTTAAAATAGGAGGGGGGCTTCAGAATTTCCTTTACCTCTAGGATAGGACCCCTGGCTGCTGGTGGGGGGTTCTATGTTTTCTTATCCTGGTTGTTGCTTGCTACATCTTCAGCAATCCTTTATACTCTGGTAGGCTGCTTAGGAACATCAGGATTTCCTCCTTTCATTTTGGAACTAAGGTTGTATCTATTTGGGCTTTTGCTGGCCTTATCCCCCTTGCTCAGTTGGTTTAATTGGTTTCCCATGAGAGACTCTTCATATGTTGATTGATTTAAGTGAGGAGAAGAGGATGTATCTTCAAGACAGTTAATTTATGGATCGAGGTCTTCTTCCTCTCCACCCTCATCTATAACAAGGTTGTTTTGAAGAGGGGTCTGGATTTTCTGATCATCCCTATCTATGTTTTGAGGTTCTCTTTGCATAATCTGAGGAGCATTGTGATTTGGCCTCCTGAAGTTGCATCTGTTATCAACATTTTGAGGATTTATGTATGTTTGATTCCCTTCTAACTCCAACCTTTCCATTCTAGTTCAAATTGATTATAGTAACTTGGTTACTTCATCCATTTGAGGGGGGGGGGGGGGGCAGAGGAACTAGAGGTTGATGCTTCAGATCTTCCTCTTCCTCTGTCTCTATCAGCCTTATTCCTGAGTCGGTCAACTGCCAATATGTTAGACTCTACTTCAAGGGATGCATCTTGCATATGAGCCAAGGAGGTAGATATTCTCTCTCTTAACAGGAGGCAGAAGTTAGAGTCAAAAGCACTAGCATAGGTAATTTTGGTAGAGACCTCTATAGGCTTTATCTCAGCAGGGATCTTATTGTACATTTTGTTGAATCTTTTGGAGAACTCAGAGACAGATTCTCCCTCTTTTCTCTTTAGGGACCTAAACTCTGGGATATAATACATGAATTCCTTTTTATCCCCCCATTGTCTCAAGAAGATATCATCTAAAGCCTCAATCCCATCAATGGATCCAGGGGTCAAGGCCCTGAACCACTTTCTGGCTTATCCATCAAGACTGTGGACAAAAATCCTCATCCACACATCTTCATTTACTATGACATAGTTATCAACATAACTATAGAAAGTTGCAAGGTGCTCCTCTGTAGTAATATCTCCCTCCCCCATAAACTTAGGTGGTTGCTTAAGGTAGCCACTGGCTGGGAGGGCATTAAGAGGCTGAGGTAAAATGAGAGGTGCATATCTGGCGGCTACTATAGAGTCCATCCTATTTCTGGGGGGATTATCTCATTCCATTGGAGCGTGAATAGGAGGAGATCCAGGAGGGGATGGAACTCGGACAGGGGAGGTTGGAGGTGTTCTTCTGGGAACAAAGGGAAACAATCGAGGCTCTAGAGAAAAGGCCTTAGGGCTCAAGGGAACAAAGGTTTCCCTCTCTGTCAAAACAACAAATTTTACAAGAGGAGGAGTAGTGAAACTGGGGGAGGGGAAATCAACAGGAAAACTCCCAAAATTTAAACTTCTAGAAGCTCCAGCAGATGCTGTAATAGGAAAGTGAGAAACAACTACTAGAGTTGCTATAGGAGGATGGTGAAAATCATAAAAAATACCTGGTTCAATAGCTAAAGTACCTTCCTGAAGGATCTTTCCTCTTCTGATGATTTTCTATGGATCATCTTCAGGTGTCGCTAAAGGAATTTGTGGAGTGCACCTCATGTGTCTGCCCCTAGAAGGAACAACTGAAATAGTGGATTCGTCTCAATCGAGTCACCACAGTGGAGTCACCAAGTGCACAGTTGCAATATTTGATGTACTAAGTCTTGATGCACCTTCAGAATTAGTAAGATTTGTCATTCAATCCTAGGGAAAATCTTCAATTCGTCCCCGGCAATGGCGCCATAAATGTTAGCACCATAATTCACCTCTAGATTGCGGCAGAGGTAAGCCCAGCACCCATCATTTTGTATGTCACAATGAATAAATTTAAAGGGGGTCTAATGGACGCAGACTCAGGATAATATCGCTTTAACTCGGAAAACTGGACTGGTATACACATGTAGATGAGGTCTTGATCTAACTTAAATCAATAATTTTGGTATCAAAGGTGAGTAGGGGGAAGAACTTGAGAAGAATGAAGAAGTCTTCTATGAAAATCTGGTCTTCCAACAGCTTGAGGAGGAAAAACTCAGAAGACAAGATCCTCTTGGTTCAGAGTTTCAGGGAACTAAATGAATTTATTACTGAACTGAAATCAAACATAGATCATAATTCAATAAAAACAACCCGGTTGGATCAGCCATGCCTGATTCATTCAGCGTTAGGGGGAAAACAACACAAGAAACTGATTAAAACTGGTCGTGATGCCACTGTGATCAAACCTACATCACAAGAACATAACTACCCTCAACTGGATCATCCATGCCCGAGTGTCTTAACACAGCTGTTATAGAGAGATGAAAGGAAACAAACTTACATTAAACAAGAATTCTCAAATACAGATACATAACCAGAAGAACCAGTGCTTCATTAAAAATTTACAATACAGGAGCGTAGCTCAACCATCAACCCTCGCAAAAAATGAGGAAGACTCCTATATACTCAGAGAAAAAATTACAGAAGCGTGCTCTAGCCTTTGCATTGAAGGTATTATGTCTTCATGCTTCTTGGCAGATTATGCATGTAGTTTCCTGTCGGAAGCGAGCTCTGTCACCCGCAATCATGTTTCAGGATGGTTCTGCAGCTGAGTCGACTTGTTGAAAGTCCTTTCTCGGGATTTCCATTTATGGTGGAAACGATGTTCAACCACCATGAACTAACCTCAATAACTTCTTCATCGAGGTCAAGAAGGCTCGAGCCGGCACTGCACCTGTGGAATTTGGCAGCCTCTGTATTCTTCCATTTGGATCTAAGTCGGATGCTTACGGGGAGGTCTAACAGCGTATGTGGTTGCTGACAAAGTGATTTGCACGCTCATCATGGAATAGAAGATGAGAGATGGCCAGGTGGATAGCCGTGGATGGGAAGAGGACAGTGATTATGGTGTGGGGGGCACACAAGCAGGATCTGAGGTGTAATAGATGGTGTTGATGTGGAACCAGGTGGAACAGGTGGCGATAGATGAGAAAGGGATAGATGTCGGAAAGACAGTTGTGGAGTGGCCACTTATCGACCTGGGATAGGGAGTTATACGCACATACACATATTGGTGCTGTGAAAAGTGGTTTGGCTCTTCACCGCTCTTGAGCCCGATATGCATCTTCAATTGACACATCGCTTCTCTACAAAACCATGGTTTCAAACCTGGCCCGTCCTACAAATTTTAATGTCCACGCATGTTGAGGCCTCGATATGATCAACAACTGTCAATCTAGCGGAGAGGTGAGATCTGGGTGCATCAACTACTTTTGGTGCTTCCGCCAAACTTTTATCTTCCCTTTAACTTTGTATTCCTTCCAACTATGTTTAGAGGTAGCACCACACTAAACCTGTGCGATGGAAAAAATGGCCATTGTAATTGCCTCAACCTACTTTGCGCGTTGATGGTTGCCGCCTGCACCTTGGAATAATAACAATAATGTATTAACACTTTCCATGTCATACATGAACATGGACACATCATACTTCTAGATCCTCCTATCTAAGGATAATGTTTCCATCCTTATGGCAAGTCTCAGAGGGAAACTCAACATTGAGCTTTCTTAGTTGAGAGATTGCAGTCATATTATTCCTTTAAGCATGTATACACATATTTTTATATATGTAGGTGCATCTCTTGCACCTTTCTACCTCATTATTATATTTGTATTTCATTCATTCTGTTAATCCCCTGCTATCATCAGGTCATTATTGACCAATGCAAACCATCAACAAGTCTTATACTGCAGCCCACCATAGGTTTAATTGAATATATTTTCATGTTACATACCTGCAATCACTATCGTATGCATTACAACATGCTCTCATCTTGCATCTTCATGCCTAGATAGTACTCATGTCAATACACCTTTTGTACAACAATGAGCTCATAATCTGGCTCATATACCCATTTCACTTTTCCCTTTTAGGGGAATTAGAAATAGTCCCAAAGGACTCCTCTTTATCTTTCTTAATTAGGTTATCCTTGTTGTCGTTTTCAACCATTCTAGGTCAAGTAAACAGACCCTACACATTTTCATCACTCCTCTAGTCATGACGAGTTATATACCCAGGGTTTAGTCTTTTAATAATGTATTAATTATAACTACTAAGGATCCTACCAGTCCTTACCAAAATTCCTTAACCATGAAGGAATTCGTCACTAGGATCTTAATCCTTATATAATCAGGCATTTTAATTACAAGAGACTCGGCCTTCCCTAGCAGATAGACAATGTTACACTATAACAGAACAATTCAGTTCACTTCGCTTGTCTGGATCATGCAACTTCACAGAAGAATTTCTGCCACCTTTTCCATTCACATTAAGGTCTTACTATTAATTTTGATTAGCATATCCCTACTCCTGTGAGAATAGTTATCATTTTGATGAAGGGACACTATAATTTCTCTGCTGAAATTCAGTAGGAATTCCCAAATCACAGTTTCAATCTGCAGTCCTTCTCCTCAAGGGGTTAATGCAGATAATAAACAATATTCCAAAGGTAGAATTACCTTTCAACAGACTCATATTAACCTTGGTATACCAGTCCTATGACTGGTCTCTGGTCCATCTAGGCCTATGTTTGAATCACGCTTTTCTAGATAGGGTAGGGTAGGGTGCCCTCTCCTTTAAAATTTTCTAAGAAAGAAAATCACTTGACTCTTTCATGAGCCCATGCAAACCAAGTGTTGTTGCCATGCTCTGATACCAATTTGTAACACACCCGATCCCTAAATACCCTTTCTATGGATGGGGCATCAAACTTTCGTTTTCCTTAATTGATCAAATTATTTTTCTAGGATCTCCATCACGTTATGTTTGCCTAGATCTTTCCAATCACTATCGTTGTGCTCGAATCTGAGCTCATGATTGGGAGATCTTCCCTTCCAAATTTCTTTGGGGTTTATTAGTCATGGACCACGTGGAACCTGTGTGGATCCAACTCATTCATATCACCCCAATTTCTTCAAATACCCGAAGCTCCCCACACTCCTATATCTATGGTGAAGATCCATCCACCATTAATCGGTGGTGGACCCCTATCCTTGGGAACACACGCGTCTAAGGTAAAATTCGTCGTTCAACACTTTGGGGTGCACATGGTCTAACAACCCAAACCTCCTAGAGTACTCTTCTTCTGAAATCTCATGGGCTTGCCACATGGCCCCTGCCTTTGGGCCTTTCTGCACCACATTATTCCAAATCCTTCAGAGTCGCGAAGTCCCGGAATTGCTCCACGTGGCTCCGGCTGATCCAGATTATTTTCGACACGAAATGAGAGAAGAGATATAATAAATAAATGTACAGAGATATATCGTATATCCAATAATATAACATAAATGTATAAGAGATGAAACCATAAACACAGAGATACAGTAATACATGATTTTCCTTTAATGAGAGAAAATGTACAAAGACTATAAAAATACAGAGTGAAAGACTCGCTAGAATGGTGCCATCTTATCTCTGAGAAGAGATGTATCTTCTACTCGCATTCACAAGATGATAATTTTACAATGAGGATCCAAATTCCTTTTTATCATAAATAAAATCCAAAACCCTAACCCTGGAAGATGAAAAGCTAGCAGTTTTGTGGACCCCGTTTTGGGTAGTTTGGTGTATCAACTTCCCGGGGGAGTAACTTTGGAATACGATCTTCGTTTGGGGTGCATGATAGCTCGTTGGAAGGGTATCATTGAGGAGATTCATTTTGGGGTCTCAATCAAACATTTTAGCTATAAATGAGAATATTTATCCCGAAAAACCTTCATTTAGGCCCTTAAGATGGCCCCAGAAGTTTAAAAATGCTAAAAATAGTAAATTGTCAAAATTGACAGAAAATTGTTTTGAGCCAGTTGGAAAATGTGGGTAGCCACCAATATCCACCTAGATCAATCCTCCCTCCTTAGGAAGAAATGGTATCCATTTCATTGAGTGCCAGGGGGAGAGGGAAAAGAGATTGTTGAATATGCATCTTGATGAAGTTCTTGCCTTGTTGGAGAAGTTGCGATGCTTATATTTTGAAGGTTGTCACAAACCTGTGGTTGGAAGGGTTAGACCTTTTTAACCATTCTGGATACATGAGATATCTGTGAGAAAAATGAATCTTTGTTCTTTGTTGCAGTCTTTTCGACCTGCTTCTGTTGAACAGAAGGTGTTTGAGCCAAGGTTGTAGTGGTTGCAGTATCCTTTTGTTCACCTTTTGAACATATTGTGAAGAAGCTAAATTTTGTAGTATGAGATACTACCTTGCGGCACTGTTTATGTGGGACAATAGTCAGAACCACCTCTGGTATCTTGTAGAGATGACCCCCCAGAGTAATAATGTCACTACAAGGTAGAGACTCATACATAGCATGGCGCTTCCACATATATGGCTAGCCCAAGAGAACATCACAGACATCCAACGGGGCAACATCACATAATACCTCATCCTTGAAAGGTTGGATTCTGTATGACAATCGACACTGTTGGCTGACATGTAGATCTCATCCCTGGCGAAGCCACCCGATTTTGTATGGCTACGGGTGTGGTGTTGTCGACATTCCCAACTATTTGACGAACTCTGTTGAGATGAGTTTCTTCTAACTTCCGCGATCAACAATAAAATGTAGCAGGGTCCCCTTCACCCACATCTGTGAATGAAAAATGTTCTCCCCCTCTTCAGGATCTGTTGGTTCTTCTGGTTGAATTGTTGTGGTCGAGACAATAGCAGTGGGGTCTGCATTGATGATCTATCTTCTATCAGTATTTTCAGAATCAGATTCTGAATCAGGGTTCGGCTCCTTGTCTTTGATCTCGGCCACCAATGACTATTTTGAGCGGCATTCAACGGTGTTGTGCTAGGGGATTTTGTGGAAATCGCACCATTTTCTAGTGTCCTTTTTTTTCTTCCCATGACCCTTCTTTTCCTATGGCTTAGACTGGTTTTTAGGAAGTTGTTTGTTAGGGACATATTTCTCATAATTTGGTTGTTGCGGATTTATAGATATCAATTTTAACATCATATCAATACGCATCACCGAGTGATGAGATATCTAGAAAATCCATTTCAGTTTGGATGTATCTGTGTAGAGCCCCACGGTATTTCAGAACCAAATGTTGCTTGGAGTCTTTTATACCCAACTTGGTGTGAAAGGTATGGAAGGTATTGGTGAACTTTGTCACTGCTTGGCCCCTCTCTTGCCATAGTGTGGTCCATCTCATATACTTGCCCTCATAGTTTCCAACAGGGTAATATTGTTCCTTTAACACATCCACACAAAACAATCCCAAGTGGGATCGGCCCCATATATTCCAGACTCTTCTATGGAACTTTGCTCTCGGTAAGTTTCCCACCAATGTTTGACATGTGGGAGAGATTTAAGGACTCTGAAGGTGATATTTTCCCTGTCGAAAAAATGGTGAACAGAGAAATAACCTTCTAGAATATTTAACCATTTGTCTAGGCCATCCGCATCTATCTGACCTTCAAATACGAGAATATAAAAATTAACCTATACCTTGAAAAGAGAGGTGCCTCCTATTATAACCATAACAATTTTCAGATGGAATCCAAGTTGAAAAAATTTAGCAAGGAACTATATTGCTATGGAAGTATGATAGTTTGGAAGATCAAGCTATATCTGGCGACGTATGGAAAAATATAGTGGAGGCATGAAAGGTAGGACTCGACGGATCTTCGATATTGAAAGAGGCCTGGATCAATGGCTAAGGCACATATCGGGGAATGAAGCAGCATGGAAAATAATCATTCAAAGGCGGGTCGGGGAAAACCGTCATGGTTTTATCCGTGGATGCGTGGCGCCTCTAGAGGTACATCGAGGTGAAAAGGAGTCTGACTAAAACCACTATCTCCAACCCCTGATGTCAAAATTTGTTGGATCAAGGTGGACCATAGATCTTAGAGCGATCCAAATCAATGATTGAATCTCATATCGGCGATTGAAGTAGCGCAAATACTAATCAGTCGAGTGCAGGTTGGGGAAAAACGTCATGGTTTTATCCATGGATGTGTGGCACCTATAGAGGTACATCGAGGTGAAAAGAGGTCTTCTTAAAACCGTTTTATCCAACCCCCAATGTCGATGGGCAAGTATAAAAGGAGGACCTCTAACATTATTTTATGATATTTTGAAGCATTCAAACATTTGGAAATTGGCGCAAAGCATTCGTTTGAAACTCAAGCTCGTAACTAAATCAGATTCATGCTTCCTTTGTTGCTTAATAGGTATTTTTCACCATGGCCACTAATCCTGTTGTTTTATCCATGAATGAACATGACATTTCCTCCAGAGAAGAAGCCCTAATTGACAGAGACTCCAACATTTTTGACACAGAGATAACAGGTTTTCCCATTTCTGTATAAAGATCGAATTTTTTAGATAATGTAGGAATGTGCATACCTTTCCTCAAAGTGGCTCAAGCCTCCATCACCCCTTACATCGTAGAAGTAGCTCTTTCTTTCCCTAAATTTGTAAGTTGGTGTGCAGAGCGATATTCTCAGGAAGAAAGAGTCATTTTGAATAAATTAGGGTCATGGGTTTTATGTGAAATAGATATTCCATTGCTCCGGCACACCCTCAATATACCATAATCATCCCCCATAGTGTTAGAGACCTTCGAGGAATAGAAAATGATCATTATCTATAGAGAATTCCCACCAGAAGTAAAAACCATGTTTATGCAGACCATTGTCAAACCTGAACACCATTCAGAGAGTTTGTCATTACCTGCCAATGTAAGCATCATGGTAATCGAAGTCCAGTGGGATTGTTCTCTACTAAGTCAAATTTTAGGGTTGGACAGCAACAAGTTTGTGGTAGAGGTCATGTTAGGTTTCCTGTTGATTTTCTTTCTATCTGGTCAGTCGGTCTGTGTCAGTTTTGACAAATTTACTATTGACAATATGCATCAACAACTGATTAACTTCAATTCATTAAGACACTTCAGATACTACATGCACTTGTTGATAATGTTTCTGGAATCCAACAAAACCGAATTTCTTGAGACTGCATTTATTTCAACTGAGTGTAAGAGGATCACCATGCTTATTTTCATTAATAAGATTATGTCTAGGGTGTACAGTCTTCTTTTGGTTTAGATCTTCCAAGGGTTCTGGAGGAAATGAAAATCTCTTTACAACCAAATCCAGAGAGCAATATAGGAGATTGGATGTTGTTTATACAATCTACTGTGATCTGGGTATATGGATATCAGGAAGGACCTTATATTTTACTAGTATTTTTGACTCCCAGAATGTTTGATTTGGAATTCATAAGACAAAGGATCATCTCAAAAACAGATCATTTTCTGAAAGCACACAAGGCTTCTAACCTAAAATTTCCTTTCGTAGTGGGGCCCTTTGTGGTAAAGAAAAAGACTTGTTTTCATCTGATCCAATCCAAACTCAGTGAATTCGGGTTCACATGGCTACAAGGGAGGAAATATGATCCACATCAGATAATATCAAAGGGGATGTTGGCGAGCAAACAAATCCCCTATGAACATGAGCACGTTGAAGGATTCGATAAGCTAGCCAACCTGGATAACTATGTAGATATGGAGGTCACTCTGCAGCATGATCAGAAAAAACAAACAGAACCAGCCTATCAGCAAATCCCAGCACAAAACCCTTCTCCTAGGTTGGTTGTCAAAGCCCCTAAAATGAGTGTTTATAATAAGAGGAACAGTTCATAAGCCCTGGGTGTCAGTAGCCAGCAAGATACTCCAAAGAAAATGAAAATCACAACACCCACTCAAACAGTTGACCTGGAAGAAGAAGAGCCCAAAGGGAAAACATGCATGGAGATAGTAGAAGGTGCAACCAAAAATAAAGAAGCTAGTACGGGAAGCATGCCACAAAATGAAGGCAGGAGAAAGGTTTTTTGGAGGAAAAAGATATTTGGAAAAACACCTGGGGAAGTTTATCAGTCCAAGGAATATTTAATGAGCCAGTATGTTGTGAAGAGAAGTATGGACAATAGTGAAATAAGAGACCTTTTACCTGAAGTAGAGAAGATGTCCCAGTACAAGGCTTCCTTACTCTCAGTCACTGATGTGGAAAGAAAGACGTTTAACATAGAAGTGGATGATGATGATAAGGTGTCTAAGATCAAAATGCACTATGAAAATATTGGTTCCCCTGACAAAGTAAAGTTCCATAGGAATGTCAGCGACATGCTATATTCTGATTATTTGAGCTTAGGTCTGAGGGTTGCAAGATTGACAATGCATGCACTCAAACTAGATGGACAATTGAAGTAGGAAAAGGCATCCAACAAAGCTTGGATGACACAGGTCAAAAGGTTATAATATGAAGGCCCTCAAGGGGTAAAACTTCTCTGGATGAGAAAGATAAGATGATCCAAAGCCTAAAGAAAAATTTGAATATGTCCCCTACAAATCATCCACAAATAGCAGAGCTAGCTTCTTTGGAACAAGAGAAGGAAAAATTTAGACAAGAGGCACTCAATTACAAAGCTAAAGTGTTGTAGTTGGAAAAGGAGAAAGAGAATTGGTCACAAGCACAGGCAGTAACATCAGATATGCCTGTCAATGTACCTGCTAATATAGAGGTTGGGTCAAGCACTGAGGGTTTAGTCCAATATATGTCCCAGGTAAGCTTAAAAATAGGGGAGATCAAGGGTCTCAAAGAGGTCATAGAAAAGTTGAAACAAGAAATGAAAGTGAAATATGAGAAGATGGCTCAACTCCACAGAGATAATCAAGATTTGCAAGAGAGAGTGAGCAAGATGAAAACCAGGTTAAAGGGAAAAACACTATTATAGGGAGCCAAACATGTGATATGGGATGATATTGCTACATAGGTTGCTAAATGTAGGGTTTATTTGATTTTTATAACTGACAAAGACAACGTGTTTGCTACGGCTCGGAGTAGGTGCACTATTGTTAATGAAGTGTTAGCCAAGAAGCCCTTTGAATGGGCCCAAAATTTTATTGACTTGCTAAATTTTGTGCCAACTTTTGATCTCCAAACTATCGGGGTAAAGCACAAACTGCGTTGATCATTTCGTCCAAGAGGATCATCGCCAAGCACAACCGGCTCAAGTAGGTCTAGAGCAAAGCTATGAAAATGGAGCATACCATACAAGAGTTTAAGGATGCATTTGAAAATTTGTTTATCAAAGGCCTCCCACCATTTTTTGATGGCAAAGGTTCATTATACAATCAAGAATACTACAATTCTCTCCTCATTCAGTAAAGAATAGACCATTCTGAATTTGAAGCTATGGAAGAAAGTCTTAAAGGCCCAAGTCTGGTAGAGTACTTGGCTACAGACTTTGAAATTTTGAATAAGTTCAAAATAGTGAAAGTTGGCATGCCGACTATGTCCTATGCCACGCGCATTGACTTGGAGATTTTGATTAAAGAGATGATGGACTACGAAATCCCCTTTGATTCGAAATGGAAGGAAATCATGTGGTTGGGTAAGACAAAGTGTAATATCCCTGGAACCAGTAAGTGATCCCCAGGTGTCACCAAATTTGCAGATCCGATAGAAGACCAGAGCGAGATAGTGTTGGGCCCCAACAACTCCTCCTAAAGTTTTTACAAAATTTAAAGGGGCCCCCGTTAGAATCTTGATAATTATAATGAGCTACAGAATGAACCTTTTCAAATAGTTCCATACCTTGGATTGCTTTGAAACAAACTTAAGACATTCACTATAGTATGATATATTCATTACAAGAGTATATGTCAAAATTTCGAAACAAGCATAAAAATCTCAATTTAAACAAAAACGTTAATTTTTTATTTTTTTTTGTAAGTAAGTATTTTGTATTATATATAAAAGACCTTCTGAAATCCAAGATCAAGAGTACATAGACTGAGTCAATCGGTTGTAATTACTGAACTGCTCCAGAAGGAGAAACCAGTTCAGCCAACCGTATATAGCAAGTAGCAAAAACTTTCTATCAGTCCTAGAAAAACTAGACAATTTAACTACCATGCGAGCCACTAGAGCTAAAGTAGGGGACAAGTTGCGTATATTCTGGCACATACTCTAGAAAGATGCCTGGCTCGGGCTCCTCGGTGATAGGTGTTCTGCTGGTCGTCCACTGCATGTCCATGGCGTCGGTGCTCTTGTCCTCGTAAGCTGCCATTCTGACATTTTCTTGGAGACTGGGGTCTATTGTCTTCACTGCTACCATTGGAACGGGACCTTTGTCAGCTCTTTCGTTTCTTACCGGGGTATGCTTCCTCTAGAGATCTTTCATGGGCGCTGAATCACAAGCCTTCCCGTCAGACTGCGGGCTTCCCTCTATGGCATCTTGCTGATGGCTTCTCGCGTGGTCGCTTCCAGTGAGGGGCTCGTCACTGGAATCCTCAGGAGTGGTTTCAGGGGGGTTGGCGAGAAGCTGAAGAAGGATTGACAGCCTTCCCTCCATTTGTTGAACACGGAACTGGAGGTCGTTCACGTCTGCGTGAAGCTCAAAGACTAAGTCATGCAAAATGGTGGAGCTTTCACGCGGTAGATTGGGGAGGGGCATCTTTATTTTGTTGCGGGGTCGACCATGGCTGGGCTTTCCAGAGGGTGAATTCGCTGAGGTCTCACCCTGCGCCGGGGGAGGGGACGAAAATATGAAGGAGGGATGTCGCCAAGTCGGGGTCAGGATGGTGTCAATGACGGCTAGATGGTCAGAGGCGGGGGTGGATGAACCAGAGGGAGAGGAGGAAGTGCGGGGGCATCAAGGGTGCCAAGGAAAGCCCCTGCGAGGATGCATTCGTTGTTGCGGCATGGTGAGCCCCGGCTTCTGCAGGAAGACTGCAGAGCCAAGGTTGAGGGTAAGGAGCGGCCAAATTATCATGAAAAGAACCACTGAACCAGAATGATAACCAAACAGTCGAGCGATAACACATAAGGAGCGTTGCATTGGATTCTTCATAATGGTGGTCGAGGTGGCCTGTGTTAATGCCCCTCCCATCGTCGTTAAATGCATATTAATGCTCGGGGGTGATGGCTACAATGGGCACGAGCCGAGCACATGGCTTCGTACTCCGCTGGCCTTCCCTTGCCGCCTCTACGCGCCATGTGTTGGGCTCTGTCACCCCATCCGGGTGCAAAAACGTTAATTTTTATCAAATGTTTACTTTCGTTTAAATTATGATTATGTGTTCTTTCTTTTGTTCATTAGCAAGTTTGACTATTTTGAATAATGGGTTCAATACTTCATCAAATAATATCTTGGTTGGTTCTCATTTTCATGAAATCATTTGGTGATATTAATTAATTAAATTCCTTTTTCATTTTGCATCTCATTTCAAAATAATAATAAGAAAAGAATTATCTATCATTTGTTTGATTTTGTAAAAATCTAAAATTAATATTTTTTCTCCATTAACTTGAAGCTTATAGATCATGTTTGAAAGCAAATTATAAACAATGTTTGTTTATAAGTTATAGTTAGTTTAAATTCATTTTTTATTTTTCTAGATTTTGTTTTATTCACAATTTTTAGGTTATTAATTTGGGTTTATTTTTGTTTCACAAGTTTCTATTATCAAATATTTGATACGGATCTGATCATGGCTTGATTTTATTATCCAAATACATTCAAGATGATTGATCCAAAAATAATTTTGGATTGCTACAAATAATTTTATGAGCAACAACTGTAACATCCCGCTCTGGCACACTGAGAAAACCTATTATTTGAGGACACTTGCTCGCAAGTGATATGGACTTTCATGATGTTAAAACATTTATCCCTGATTATGATGCGTTATGATAGATGACATGATGTTTTACTTCTTGGACGTAGACAGGTGCTATTGACTCATTTTTATTGAGTGTGCAGGGTTTTGAACCTTGAGGATGCAGAGGTATCGGTGGAACCCCTTGGACTCCAGATTGAGTCAGGGAGTGTGCTATTTGGGTTGATTTGATTACTGTGATATTTCATTTATTTGATGATATGATGTGGACATGTTCTGACACGATTGTTGATGATGCAGGCTGACGATAGCTTGCCGACCAAACTCACATATGGAGTAAAGGGGCCACACACGATTTCCAGAGAGGTTGAGGGAGAGATGTGGACAACAACCCTTCCACAGTCTACTAGCACTCCCGTCGTGGCTCGAACTATAGGTTAACAATTACCTAGTTTGAGAGGATCCACGATGTCGTGAGGGAAGACTGCGACAGTCTCTCACAATGATTATAAGGGGCGCGCAATAAGGCGGGGGCCTTATTCCTTAGAGCCCTTAGTCTCCCACAAGTTCACCTGGCGGAGTGTTGACTCCAGGGGTTATAGATGTCTACCAATTAGACAAGTTGGCGAGTGGCACCCTTGCAGCATGTGGTGCATCCTGAAGGGAACGTCGCGCGAAAGAAACACAATTTGGTGAGTGGCACCCTTGGAACACGTGGTGCATCCTGAAGGGCATGTCGCGCGAAAGAAACACAAGTTGGTGAGTGGCACCCTTGGAGCATGTGGTGCATCCTAAAGGGCACGTCGCGCAAAAGAAACAACCGAGGCGAGTGGCACCCTTGGAGCACGTGGTGCGTCCTGAAGGGCACGTCACATTGATGTTGAGCAAAGAACAAACCTAGATGGCCCTAAGACTTTTAATACCTTAATAAATTCTTAAAACGACTTCCCTAAATAATTGTCACCCAGTTCAAAATCTAAACCTAAGTCAAAAACTTCTCTAGGGTAAAATTTTGTTAAGCCTTAAGAAAAAGACCCTAAAAATAAAAATAAAAATAAAGATATAAACTAAAACCCACTTAAGTAATAATTTTAGTCTTCTTAAATTTAGTGGGTAAAACGAAGAGAGGAATAATTTAATTAAAATCTGTGGTTTTAAATTGTAAAGAGGAAATAAATTATTTAACT
>WSFP011383770.1:0-29157 GCA_009831015.1 Picea engelmannii
TTCATTAGCCCAAAAGTCATATTTTCTTACATGAATGTTCCCCATGGGGTGGTGAATGTTGTTTTTTCTTTGTCCTCTTCACACACCGCTATCTGGTTATAACCCGAGTATCCATATAACAAGGAAATCTTCTGGGCACCTACCACCCTCTGTAAAACATGATCCATCTTAGGGAGAGGGTAATTGTCCTTTAGAGAACACTTGTTGAGATTTCAAAAATCAACACACAAGCGTATATCCCTGTTTTTCTTCCTCACAGGTACCAAGTTGGCCACCCAGTTTGAGTACCTCAATGGTACAATAATACTTGCATCCATCATCCATTTCAATTCTTTCTCGATTATGGACATCAACATGGGATTAAATTGTCGAATCTTCTGTCTGAATGGCTTGGAGCCAACCCTCAGAGGGATCTTGTGCTAGATGATGTCAGTGCCAAATGTCTTTAAATCCTCATACAACCATGCAAAAGTATCAACAAACTTTTTGATGAGACTAACATACATGTCCTTTTGTTTCACAGATAATGCTTTGGACAACTTGATGATCTTGGGATTCTCAGTGGTCCCAATATTGAAATCTATTATCTCTTCTTCTTTATTCTTCATGGCAACTTCTTTGGAAACATCATTACTATCAAACAACCTTTCCAGTGGCACTAGTCCTCTCAGAATGTGATTGGTTTTCAGCTCCACAATATCATGGCCAACTATTGTCTTTAGCAGATGAGATGTTTGTTGATTTTCTAATTCATTATTTTCACCTTCTTGGCTTTCTTGGTCGATTGAGATATCAAAGAATTCATCAATGGCATGTAGAAATCTCTGCAGCTCTATATCATCACCAAAGACTTGCTAGTTCTTTATGTTGTCTGGTATGGCTATTCTATGTCTGATTTCCACCTGATATTTAATATTTGGACCAATGGGAGGTCTAAAAGTGTTGGTAGCTAAGGCCATAGAATTTGCCTTTTGATTCTTCTCTATGGGAATGAAGGATATGTTAAATGCTAGAAAGAAATTGTCGATTAGGTCCCATACCTCGTTTCTGTATTGCTTGAGCCTCTATTTTCTAACTGGATAGATGTTCTTAACTTGATTGACGATTAACTCAAAATCACCAAAAACTGCTAAACAATCAATGGCCATGTCTTTGGCAGCCCTCAATCCCAGCACCAGAACTTCATATTCAACTATATTATTAGTAGTTTCAAACTCCAGCTTATAAGAGAGTGTTATTACCTCTTGTGAAGGGGAGATGAGGAGTATACCTGCCCCAGATCCTTCCTTCGATGAAGAGCCATCGAAATACATCTTCCATACTTTGTTTTGTTGATCTATCAGTGGTTTATCTTTGTGTTGGTTGACTGATATTTCAGGTTCGTCATCATTTAAATGAAAAAACAGATGATCCGTTCTCACCCTAAACAACATAAATTGGGTGATTTCTTGGTTTATGATTGTCACTGACGATATAGGCTAATATTACCTTTTTGTATAGCCTCCTATGTTCCCCTTCGAACACATGGATGGTGGCGTAAGTGAGGTCCATTTGTAATGATCCTCCAACCTTCTTAGCCCAAGTTCTCGATAAGAGCATGCCAAACTTCAGGGGAATGTTAGCCAAAACAATGTCCATTACTACATTCTTCATTGGTAATTGTGCCAAAGAAACCACCATATCTTTTATTAGTCCCAGACATTTCACTTTCTTAGAATCAAAGGAGTACAGGTCTTGGTAGGGTTTGGTGATCTCCAGACCTAGTTCTTCCATAACAACCTTGGGCATAACGTTGTGCGAGGCTCCAGAGTCCATAAGACAGTTATGTAGGATCTTATCATGTACATTTAAAGATATACAGAATGGTGGAGAAGCATCGGAGCCATCCTCAATATGTGGACCTACAGTAATGGTTGGGTTCTCATCTTATAGACTAATTACATCAGAAGATACAATCAAATTAGTTGGTCGTAGAACTTTCATGATGGATTTTTTGAAAGGTTCATTCTTCATCAATTCTGTCAAAGGCACATGGATCTTGATCTTGCTCAACTCATGCTCTAGGCTGAAAGAAGTTGTTGGCATATCAACTTCCTTTATTTCAGGGACTGTAGGTTTAGATGGGGGAAGTTGATGAGCTTTAGATGACACACGTTTACATGGATTTGGCTTGGGAGGAACTTCAACCAGTTTTTTTAGATTAGAGGTAGTGATTTTGGGAGCCCCCGCTCTAGGCCTCAAATCATATTTTTTCTGGGGTTGGCCTTAAATAACTCCCTCTTCCCCTATCTGATTATCAAACAGATTTGACAATTGTGTTACCTCATATTCTTGCTGCGTTAAGTGACTGGTATAAAAATATGTTTCATTGAAAAGTACAACAACAATATCATCTACAACATCATTGTCTACATCTATCTCCTCAATATGATTATCTTGGAAAGGAGGCACTACCCTTTGATCATCAACATTCCTCTTTTCTCTCTGCATTATCCAAGGGGCAACTTTAGGCCTTCTAAACTGGTTTGGATTTCTATTTCCAGCCCCTTGAAAATATATGTTTGGTTGTTTATATCCCCATTTTATCTTAGCTATTTCAGATGTCAGATCCTTCAATTTTTGGTCATTTCATCAAGTTTGGGATCAAACGTGGCTGGGTTAGAGGAGGCAGGGGAATCTTCTCTCTGTTTCTTCTTGTATTTATCATATCTAGTATTTAACCTGTTTGATGCTAGGATATTGGATTCAACCTCAATGGTTGCTTCCTGCATGGACAATAAGGTGGTGGACCTTTTCTCCCTCAACAGAAGGGAGAAATATGCATCAAATGCATTGGCATAAGTGATCTTGACAGAGGCTTAAGTTGTTTTGATCTCATCTGGGATTCTACTATACATCTTATTGAATCTCTTGTTGAAGTCTGAAATGGATTCACTATTCTTTCTCTTTAGTGACCCAAACTCAGTGATGTAGTAGAGATAATCTCTCCTATCTCCCCATTGCTTTATGAAAGCTTCATCTAACACATCAATATCTATGATGGAGGCGAGAGGAAGACCCCAAAACTATTTCATTACTTCCCCATCCAGACTCTACACAAACAACCTCATCCACACATCTACATAGTCAATGTTAAAGTTGTCTGCAAAGATGTAGAAGGCTACCAGATGTTCCTCAGCTATGACATCACCTTCCCCATCATTTCTTGATGAATATTTCATGCAATATATGGCTGGGAGTGCATGTAAGCCTACAGGCAGAACTAGGGGTGCACATCTGGAAGAAATTATGGCATTCATCCTGTCAGCAGCCATTACTTGGGCAATAAGAATATGAATATTTATGGGAGCTACAGGGGTGGATGTTGGACTAGATGATGAAGTAGAGTCAGGAGTTGAATATGTCTGAGGTTCCTTGGAATTGTGATTATCAGGGCTAGCAAATTCTAGCTCCTTGCGATGATGAAGAGAAGTAGACTCTTTGGGTGCAAATTTACCCATGAGGGGGGAGGTATATCTCTGAGCTACGGTGGATTTTATTAGTTGCCTTTATGGCTTAGAGACTACTGTGTTCTTCTTAGGTTTAGGATGAGCCTTGGTGGCTTTGATGTGTTCAGATTTGGATCTTTTGAGTCCTTTTCTGGGTGCCAATATTTCTTTCGTAAATTCTACTCAATGGAGTCGCCAGGTGAAATATGGCAGTCTGTCTATGTCTGATCTTTGTTCACCATCAAAGGTCAAAGCTATTCAATGTCATTTTCCTAGGGAAAGATATTTCGTTACTCCGTTCCCCGAAAACGACGTTAGAATATGTTCATCCTACGGTCTGCACTTGACTGCTAAAGAGCAGAGTTAGGCCACCTCAAGTTTATAATGATTGGTTTTTTGATGAGTTGGTTTTCTTGGTAAGATTAAGGATAGGTTTTCAAAGATGGTAATCTGGTTGGACAGGACACACACAGTATAAAAGCAGGTTCTCCTTTGCTAATGGTATGGATATTAATGGACAATTGGGAATATGAAAAGGCAAACGTAGGAAACAACAACAAGCAATGCAATGAATCACTTGCTATGTGAGAATAAAGACATTAAAATAATATCTTAAGACTTAGACAAATACCTAGATGCAAATCATTCAACAGGTTGCCAAATAGTAGATCTTTCGCTAAATAATAGTTGTATAACAGGTTGTAGAATCAACAAAAAGATGAACTAAAACATTGGTTGAAAGAATAAGGAGATGTACATTGCACACATCACAAAATTTGCATTCAAGACAAGGTTAAACACATACAAATTTGAGTAAGAGAACACAACTATCATCAACATATATTCACTAGGTAGAGAACTTTATAGTCATCTGAGCAGGTCCAGCCCTTCTGCTGTTTCTATTCTTCTCCAAAAACTCAACCCTTAAAACATACAAAAACTGCATATTTATCAGAGTTGCAAAGGCTCTTGTCCATATGGTACTGAGGCTTCACTCTGTTCTCACAGTTGTAAACAACTTATTAACTTAAAAACGACATTGCTAGAGTGCAGTGATGCATACTTCAAACTTAACTTAATTAAAAGGGACGTGATTCATATCAAACACAAATGACCACTTATTATGCATTAACTTGAAATGTCTCAACTTAAATAACTGAAAACTGATGTTGATGGTAGACCAGACTGATGCATAAGTTGAATCACACTAAGCCTTTGATAGAAACTGATTCAGAGTGACAAAGGTGAGTGATGTGTCAAGAATTGGCATGCCTGTGCGCAGTTTTAGGTCACTAGAAATGACTGGATGTGTTGATAGCTCCTTCTTGAGCTATACCATGATTTTCAATCTCATAATTGTTCTAGGATATTAACATTCGAGCGTCTTTTATTCCCGAAATGAATGTGAGCCGCCGATTAGTTTTGCAAATATGTGATCTGAAGGACCCTGCTACCTTAGTGCCCCTGCTAAAGTTTTCTTAGTCTGCCAGTTTTAGACTTCCTCTGACCCTATTTAGCGATGGCGCCAATTCAGAACTTCAAGAATTTTTGGATGTGCAGCGTGAAAATATCCTGGAGTGACTTTATCCGGGAGTCATTAACTCACATTTACTGCTAATTAGACCACGATTACTTTAACCATCAAATTTAATGACTTCAAGACTTCGGAAGTTCGACCCTTCGACGATTTTGGCCTATGTTGAGTTGAAAAACTCCTGGAGTGGTATGCCTAGAGCGACGTGGCAACCTAACATCACTTCGGGACTTCAACGGTTCAACACTTTGGCTTCGTTGGTCTGATCGATAAGATTAGATGCCCAAATACCGAATTTTTGAAGTTAAGCTTCTTTGTGCTTCGCTGCTTAAACTCCTCACAACTTAGAAATCCTGAATGCACGTGAGTCGCTGATCCTAACTCACTGTCGGATCTTCATCATTGAAAGTTAACATGTTGTTTGCTTATATTTCAAGCCCAAAATGGATTTCTCTAAATGCTGCATTTTTTCTCATGGTTGTTCCATGTGCATACAACATACTTGATCAACCTATTGTAAGCTCAATTAATGGAAAACAAGATGACAAGTAATTCAAACCAAATAATGATATGTGTTTATCCTTAAAGAAAAATAGAAAAACTTTGTGCAAATAATCGGTCAAGAAAGAAACCAAGGAAAACCAAGTCATTGAACAAATGGGAAACTAACTTAACCAACCTTAATAGGAAAGGTTTCTAGGAAGGTACGGAAAAGAGAGAGAGAAGGGGCAGGGGTGCAGACTTAGGTCTTAACAATCACAATGATATCCACCACATCAGTTGGTCTCCGAAAGACATTAGGTATTTCTCCATGAGGTACAAGCCATGTATTATATTATGGTGAGTGTCATTTCAATATTTGAGGCATTTGAGTTTGTTGCATCTATTACTACTTTTGATTATGTGATGTTTGCTTGGACATTATACTCTTTGCCCTGTTTCACTTTGGTGGTTGAAATTGAACCCTAGTAAGTGGGTCACCCTTAGGAATAGGTTCGCTACTAGGAGGTTCTTTTGACGAGTCATTGTGCCACTCCCGACCATACTTGTCACTTTCCACACTTCATTCCCTCATCTCCTCACCTTTTGGGATTTTTAGGTGTACTAACCTAAGAAGGGGTTGTCCCTCATTTCACGGGAATAAGGGGCTGAAGGCCCAGAAGATGGTATCTAGCAAAAGATAAAAGCCAATCATTAACCTTCTAGATGCTCACCCAGGGATCCTGAGGACAATGAAATGTCTCTCATAAGAAACTGATGGGACCTGTAAAAGAATAACTAATAACAAAATGCCAACTAGGGAGGAGCATATGTGGGCATTGTTTTTATTGCTTAGGTAGAAGCCCGACACATTTTTTAAAATTAAGGAAGCATGATGTGACCAGGGCAGAGTTAAGGTGGGCACAATTTTTCATGCTTAGGTAGAAGCCCCACCTTGGCTTCAACTTGTAAACATCCTAAAAGAATAAAAGGCAATAAATGGGCTTGGAAAAGGGTTGCATTGAAAACTAAGGTGCAACACACCCTCTACAAAGGCACCCATAAATGAGACACTACATCCCCTTGTATGTCATGAAACCCATGCCCAAAAGTCCCCCACCATCCATGACACCTCATCCACATGACTTAGAAGGAGGTCCCCTGATTCAGATTATTTTCGGCATGAAATGAGATTGGAGATATAATAAAGAAATGCACAAAGATATCACATATATTCAATAATATAACATAAATATATCATAGATGCAACCATAAAAACAGAGATACAGTAATGCACGATTTCTATTAATGAAAGAAATGTACAGAGACTGTAAAAATACAGAGTGAAAGACTCGCTAGAATGGTGGTAGCTTATCTCTGAGAAGAGATGTGACGGCTACTCGCATTCGCAAGAAGATGAGTACAATGAGGCTCTGAAGGCGTTTTTACAATAAAAAGGAATGCCAAAAACCCTAGACATCCAAAAACCTAACCCTAGGAGATGAAGCGCCAAAAGTCATGTGGGCCCCGTTTGGGTAAGTTAGTACATCAACTTCTCGGGGTCGTAACTTTTGCATACGATCTCCGTTTTAAGCGTATGATAGCTCGTTGGAAAGGTATTGTCGAGGAGATTCATTTTGGGGGCTCAATCATGCCTTTTAATATCACTGAGAACCTTGATCTTGAAAACCTTCATTTAGGCCCTCAAAATGGCCCCATAAGTTAAAACCTGCTAAAAATAGTAAATTGCCAAAATTGCCAGAAAACTGTTTTGAGCCAGTCGGAAAAGGTGGGTGGCCACCGATATCCACTTGGATCATCTCTTTGGGAAACACCCCTAAACTTGATGTACGAATCACCCAATAGGTCGTTTTGTCAAGGCTCACATACCTAAACTTGGAAAATTGCATAGGGTCTTTGAGCATTGGTTTATTTTGATGAGGTGGTTTGGATGTACATGATTAGATGGATCTTTTATTGATTTCTTTTACTCATCATGATGCATTTTACTTGAGATCCTTGGAGGGTGTATCCATTTGTCTTTGCAAGACCTAGTTGGTGGACAGTTTTGAAAGAACAAGTCTATCTTGGTCCTCCATGGGGCTTGAAGCCCATAGGTTGGATGCTAAGGGCCTACATGGAGAATGATGAATAAATGCCTTTGAAGGCCTATAATACATCATGGAGGACCTAACCTAGCATCTACCACCCAAACAACTTGTCTAAGGAGGCCAAAACTTTACCCTTGAGGGCTTGGCGTCACATTAGGGCTAGCGTTTTGGTGGTGGTTGAGGACACTTGGCACGTTTGAAGGATAAAAGTATTGGATCATGGAGGAGAATATTGGCTTGAATACATTTGTCATTTGGAGGCCTAACGCACTCATCTCCTACTCCAACGACTTGCAAAAGTGCCAAAACGTCACCCTAGAAGGGTTACATCTTACTTTAAGGTTTACTTTATGTACAAATTATGAATTAAAAAAGTATTATTTTGTGTAAAGGGGAAAGATAAGGGTCATTGACCCCTTATCTTGTGTTTTACCCTAAATTTTGTGGACAAACTATGTTTAGAACATTTTGTATAAATAGAGATCATTTGCCTCTCATTTGAATATCTCTCCCATTGTGAGAAGACTAGTGGTTGAAATTTGTGCCCTACTTGTGCATTTTGGTATCTCTCTCTTGTGAAAATGATCTTTGGTTTTATCTCTTGGAGATTGTATGAGTGTAAGTGGTGCACACCTTTTGGTAGCTTCTTTACTTTCTCTTGAATGGTAAATGCTTGGTGAACTAGGGTTTTATCTCTCTCTTTCTTGGATTTGGTAAGGAAAAATCTGCATTTGTTAGTTATTTTTTGCTTGTTCATGGTTATTGTTGGTTGAAACCATAGGAGGAGTATGTTGCATACACCCTCCATTAAGCTTCATCTCATTTACTAAGTTTATAAGTCATTCCTGGACAATGGTTGCTAGGAGAAATACAAGAGTGTATACCCTCCTAGATTTACCCTAGTTTGATTGACATACCCTAGAGAGAAAGAGGATTTACACCCCTAGGGATATTGTTGATCTAAATTGTGTCTTAAAGACTACATTCACCCTATTATAAAGGCACTAATATGTTTTTTTTTCATTGGAGAAATAAAATTGTTTGCATTGGTAAACGTGTTTTAGTGAGATATTAGTCTTGTTTAAGTTGGATTCTTTTGTGGATGCCTTGAGGTTACTAAACCCTCTAGGGAGTCTTAGTTCTCTTGGTAATCTTGGAGATTTTACAACATTTAGTCTACAACCATGAGGGCGGCAGACACCCTAATGCAAATCTTTTAATAACTGACAAACTAACCATCAAAAGTTGCTAAAAGTTTGCCCCTATCCTCTACTAGTCTCAACACACTTTTTGGGTGGATTGTTGGCAAGTTTTGGTGGTTGATTTATTTGTTGTAACAATTATTTTGCTACATCCATAAGGCTGCAATTATATCTTTGCAATACTAGTTTCTGACAACCTTATCTTGTTGCTAAAGTTTCATGCATCAATATTTGAGTTAAACTAGCCATTGGTAGCTTGTCTCTTGCATCTTTAACTAGACTTTTAGCAACTTTGTTTACAGTTCTTATTATATTTTTTTGCTGATATATATCATTGTTTATTTCTGCAATTAGGGACAAAAAACTTAAATTTCTTGTCCAACACATTATTGGGCTTATATATTTGTTTTCCTTGTGTGTCGGGCAGGTACAATCACTTCTTGGCAGGTCCTCTATAGTGTGGCACATCTTCTATCATATACGAGACCCTTTTCAAGCCCTTTTTACCTTCCATCATTGACCTATAGAAGTACATCATAATCTCTTCATCTTCCATCTCATTTCCCCTAGGGTCATTGTTATTGGATTAATCAGTAAATGCGGACATAAACAAATCTCCCTAGATCCACTCGGAACTAGAACAAAACAGAACAAAATATAAGACTTTCCCTAAGCTCTAATCATTGAGTTTACTAATTAACAAGAGATAGACAACATACCTTTTAAATGTCATTTCCTCTTGCCATTTCCATCCTAGCTCTGCTCCAATGCTCCAATGAAATTGAACCTGCAAGGGAACACAAGCTAACCAAAGTGAAAGCAATATAATATACTCAACAAGAACCTATGTATGTGATCAAGGAATCATATAATAAAAATAGGCTAGTTTTATGGGAAAGAAACATATTGTTGTATCATATTAAAATGAAAGTGGAGATTACAACCAAAGCCTTGATGTTGCAAGGTCCCTTTTCAATGGCCCTTTGCTCCAACACACACTTGCTGCAACACACACACTTTCTCCAACCTTGAATGAAGAAGATCCACAATGACTTGATGAACAAAAATGAGGTTCTCAAGCATGATCCGAAGTAGAATTCTCCATCCAATCCTTAGCCTATTACCTTAGCCTTTTCCATGAGAGATCCATCTTTATATAGTATGAAAGAGAGATGGGTGAGGAGATTAGGATGATCCCGCCAAATCAGAGAAGCGAGTAAGATCCAAATCGTTCAGAGGCCACCTCACCTTCTAGAATATTCGTGAAACTTGACCTTTTCTTAGCTTTTGACATCGTCGCACCTTAGGTATAATGCAACATGCAGAGACATTGCAGTCCATCTCTAGAGCAGGATGCGACGATCATGGATCATCGCATCCCATGCATTTTGCAGGGTGCGACGACCTTCCTTAATAGTGTATTTGAGAAGAGAAATCCAATCACTTTCCTCATGGAAAAAGACTCTTTTTGGGAACATGAACACATGTTGTCAGTGGATCACCGGGGTGACCAAAATAATGTGTAACAGTCACCGAGATTCCCTCCTTGAGGTGATTACTTCATCTCTAAAGTGACTGGAATACCTATCTAAGGTGACAGTGGGTAGGTGTTCTCTTAGTTGTCGCCATATTGTGGTTTGGGTTGGGCTTTTCCCAACCTACAACTTGTGTGATAACAAGCCTTTCAACTCATAGACTTCTTAGCCTAAATCACATATGCACTCTGGCCTCAAAACATATATACAAAGGCACTCTGGCCCAAAACATGCTAGCTCACCAGCCTATAAAGTATATACAATTGGGGTTCAACCTAGGGGTTCCATGTTGCAACTTCAGGATCGTAAGAGGTCCATTGGACCTTTACCAATCCTATTGCTTGATTCTAGACCAATTTGAATTTCCTGTCTAGTATGCACACTGAATAAACTCAAAATTCCCCTTCTTGCTCCACTTGAATTACATTCCAATCAATTACATGATTAACATCGGGCACATACTTTTTAAGCAAAGACACATGGAATACATTAGGAATGCACGTGGATGCAAGCATGTATGCAACATGACCAATTATTTCCAGGATCTCAAATGGTCCACAATATCTTGCTGCTAGCTTTGTGAAGCTCCCCAATTTCAACAAACTTTTCTTAGCCTTCATTTTCAAGAAGACTGCTCCCCCACTTTAAATTCTCTATGTGTTATGCATCTATATGCATAAATTTTATACCTGTCTTGTGCAACCTTTAGATTATGCTTTGTTTTCACCATCTGCTCTTCCATTTCTCTGAGCAATTTTGGCCCAACCATTACTCCGTCTGTTGGGTTGCCCTAGCTCACTGGCGTGTTGCACTTTCTTCCACATAATGCTTCAAATGGGTTCATCTTTAAAGATGTATGATACCCATTATTATAAGCAAACTCAACTAAATGTAGATAATCTTCCCATTTTGATGGCTTGTCCATCACATACAATATCCTCAATCAACTGATTGACCCTCTCGGTTTTCCCATTTGATTATAGGTGATATGTTGTGATAAATTTCATATTTGTCCCTAATCCTTTAAATAATCCCTTCCAAAAATTTGATGTGAACTTGGGATCTTTGTCATAAACAATTGCCCTAGGCACACCATGTAGCCTGAAAATTTCTCTCATGTAAATCTCTAGAATGTTTGTTGCCTTGTGAGTTAATTTCATTGGAAAGCAATGAGTAACTTTAGTTAGCTTATCCACCACCACCATGATGGAATCATGTTGCTTCATTGTTATGGGCAGCTTGGCGATAAAATCATTTGTCACAACTTCCCATTTCCACTCTGGAATGGGCAATGGATGTAACAATCTAGATTGATGTTTGTGTTCAACCTTTACCTTCTAACATTCTAGACATTTGACTATGTAATAAACCACCTCTTTCTTCATACCTGGCCAAAAATATTGGCTCTTGATAGCTGCAGTTGTTTTCTGGTAACCTGACTGCCCAGGGTAAGGCACATTATGCATTTCTCTCAGCACTATATTTTCCAACTTCCGATATTTAGGCACATATACTCTACCCCTATACATGAGGATTCCTTCCTCTCTTAACTCATAATTTTCTACTGAAAATTACCTTGCTATAATGTTTATTTTGTTTGCATATAATGTTGATCTATGTTTGTAGCTTCCAAACTTCTATCTTTCAAATCATACTTGTACATGCTAATGGTTGTAGTATGCATCTTATGTACCCTCCTGCTAAGTGCATTAGCCACCTTGTTCTCTTTGCCTTTGATATAATTTATGTCAAAGTCACACTCACTGAGGAATTCCAACCATCTAATTTGTCTGGCATTCAAATTTGGTTGTCCAAGCAAATATGTCAGACCACTATGGTCCATCCTCAACTCAAATCTTTTCCCCATAAAATAGTGTCTCCACGTCTTTAAGGCATAAACTATGGTTTCCAATTCTAGATCATGTGTGGCATAATGTCTCTCATGTTCCTTCAACTTCCTTGACTCATAGCATACCACATGCCCATTTTGTCCAAGGAATCCTCCAAGTCCTTCCTTACAGGCATTAATGCACACAATAAAAGATTCATTTGGATCAACAATCCTAAATGTTGGTGCACTTGTCAATAAATTCTTCAAGTGTTGAAATCTTTCTTCACATATAGAGGTCCACTCAAACTTCACACCCTTCTTTTGTAAATAAGTGATTGGATGTGCAATCCTTGAAAATCCTTCAATAAATCTTCTATAATAACTTGCAAGCCCCATGAATGATCTCCCCTTTGAGACATTCTTTGGTGTTGGCCATCCTCTAATGGCTTCTATCTTCTCAGGATCTATTGCTATCCCTTCCTCTGAAATAATGTGGCCCAAATAACGAATTTGCCTCTCATAAAATGAGCACTTTCTCAACTTAGCATATAGTTGATGCTCCCTCGATACTTGTAGAAACATCCTCAAGTGTTGCTCATGCTCTTCTCCGGACTTAGAGTAGATAATTATGTCATCCAAGAAAAAAATGACAAACTTATCCAAG
The DNA here is from genome assembly GCA_009831015.1 of Picea engelmannii. NCBI lineage: Eukaryota > Viridiplantae > Streptophyta > Pinopsida > Pinales > Pinaceae > Picea > Picea engelmannii. The sequence continues at coordinate 12,846 of WSFP011383770.1, forward strand.
TAATTTCTAAAAATACCATTCATCAAACACACAAAGACAACTGGTGCATTTGACAACCCAAATGGCACTGTTGTAAACTCATAATGGCCATACCTTGTTCAAAATATTGTCTTGTTGATACCTTTTTCTTAAATCCTCACCTCAGATCAATCTTGGAAAATATCTTTTTACCTTTCAGCTGATCAAAAATATCATCTATCCTTGGAAAAGGATACTTGCTCATCACGTTCACCTTGTTTAGTTGCCTGAAATCAATCCACAACCTCAAGGTTCTATCCTTCTTCTTCACAAATAGCATTGGGGCACCCCAAGGTGACACACTTGGGCATATACCCCTTATTCAAAATATCTTCAAGTTGCATATGAATTCTTTCAACTCTGGTGTGCTCATCCTATAAAGAGTCTTGGACACTGAGGCAGCTCCAAGCATCAAATTAATGGAGAAATCTATATCTCTCTTTGCTGGAAACCACAATATCTTGTTAAATGCATCCTCATAATCTTTCAAGACTATATGATCTTCAATACTTGACACTTTATCCTTAACTTCCTCTTCCAAATGGGCTGCATATATTTGACATCCTTTTTTGAAGCTTCTTTTCAGCTGTAAGGCTTAAATCTATCTGATAGATACTACCCTTGGAATATCTTGAACTATTCTCAAGTTCCCTTCCTCATCCAAACAAGTGAATGCCTTGTTGTAGCAATCCATGACAACATGATGCTTGTCCAACCAATCCATACCAACTAGGCAATCATATGAACCCAAAGGTATGATCAAATCTGCCTTTGTGCTAAGTCTATTCATGCCCATTGAACAATCCTTCACCAAATCAATGATTCTTCTTTTAGCTCCTATAGCTAGCTAAACCAACCAAGATTTCCGATGCTTGCTTCTTTGCAAATGAAATCTCTCAACGAGATTATGATCAATGTAACTATGGATAACTCCTTAATCAATTAAAATAGCTATAGGTTGATCATTGATCTTACCTTTCACTTTAATCATATGAGACTTAAATTCAACTTGCTTGTTGTCCAAGACTACATATATTTTGGCATGCTTCTGCCCATGTCTTCAACTGTATTAGCCTGTTTCACATTGTGAATAGTCTTCACTCTTTCTCCTCTGTTAGGGCAATCTCTATACATGTGATCTCCCTCACAAATCCAACATTTAATAGGTTTTTGTCTTGGTCTTTTTCCCAACGTCTTTGACATTCTGGGTTCATTTGGAGCCAATTGTCCCTGAGAACTATTTATGAAGAATGGTGGTTTGCACCCTTTGTTCCTTTGCTCCATCTTCCCTTTCTTCTTGTCAACCCAAACCCTCTAAAAGGTTGATCCTCCTCTATGTTTATCAAAAAGGAACTTGGCTCTCCTTATTGTTTCGACTAAAGTCTTGGGATCATTATATTGTATATTATCGTTAAATGTTGAAGGTATCCCACTTAGAAACCTTTGAATCTTGACCTGCTCATCTTTGATGAAGTCAACATACCTCAATAGCTTTAAGAATACTCTCTCATACTCATCCATGGTCATCCTACCAAACTTGAGTTCATATAACTCCTTCATCTTCCTATCATAATAACACTTGGACAAATATTTATTATAAAAATACTTTTTGAACTGCCTCCAAGTGGTATTCTTATCAATTTGCTTTGCTTGCACAAGCTAGTCCCACCACATTGATGTTTTTCCCTTAAGTTGGTAAATTTCAATTCTGCCTTTAGCCAATGAGGAATAATTGTGCAATTGGAAGTATTTCTTCATTCCCAATAGCCAAGCCTATGCATCCTCATATTTTCTGTGCTCACCATCAAAGGTAGGAGGTTTTATCTTCCCCATCTCCCCTTATAGTTCATATACCCAAGACCTCCTCTTATGCATTATGAAAGGAGATAAACTTGGACTATTATTTGCTCTTCTAATTGAGTGTCTTGGTAAGTAATGATGATATCTACTACTACTTCTAGATTCTTCCTTTTTGACCTGAGATATGTGATTCTTTGACTTACTTGAATTTGTCTCCTTATTCACCTTCTTCTCTATCTTCTCCAGGCTATGCAACAACTTGATGTTGAATCCATTTTTTTTCTCCTGATCTTTCATAAGCCTCTCATTATCAAATTCATAGCTCAACACATCTCTTTATAGACTCTTTATTGTCTCTACTAAATTTATGCTTTCTGCATTTCCTTCTCCATGCTCATTTGATTAAGTTTCTGCATTACCCAAGATGATGTGCAACCCCCTGAAATCATCACCATGATTGTAGGTTCTCTATGCATATTCCATGTCTATGGCATCTTTTTCGATTCTTCTATTTTCTATCAGACTTCAGTACCCTTAAGTCTGCAAAATGTGTATGCAATAGGATTTGTTAGACAAAATAATTCAACAAATCTATAAAATTATGCACAAGTATGCCCTTTAAGTGCACGAGAAATATTCTTTCTAATTGCTTGTGAATTCTAGTTCCCAATTCACATTTATGGGTGTATTTATATATTCTTCGATCCAATACCTTTCTAATGACTATTTCATTGTCCCATTCTGATTTATGAGCAACGAGTTATAGTCATATGAATATTACCCATTCCCCCCTTTGTAATTAACTCCAAACACCAACTCCTTTGGAATTTTGACAAAATCCAAATAGGGTTTCTTCATGTCTATATTTTGAGAAATCTAGCAAGTTTCACCTTCATCTGGCATCCAGGCTGCTAGTTACAACCTGCTGAAGTTTTCATTGTTTTCTCTTTTTAGCATTGAATGCTACAGGGATAATCTTTCTCTTCCTGTACACTTTTAGGTTCCTAGATTCCCAATCTGGCTCCATATATGTATTATACGATTCATGATATTTCCATAGTCTTCTCTTGTGCCTCAAACTAAATTCTGAGCATGGATTTATTCCCTCTGGAAGCAAACTCGCGCTGAAATTTTACCTTGCACTGTTTAGCTTGTAACTTCCTCATACAATCTATCTTTATCTCCCGGAATAGCTTGTTGGAGATCTCTCTTAGAGATGTTTTATTTAATATTAAGAGACTCTATGTGGTGCCTTCAACACTTACAACCTCAAAGGCAACACTTACAACCTCAAAAAGTGGAACTCCTAAAAATGTTGTTTAGGCCCTAAAAAATGCCCTGCAAGATTACGACTTGCAAAACACTTTAATATTCTAGGAAATTTGAGTAGTTTTTGCTGACATGGTTGTTGATGTAGAATTATGGGTCCACATGGCACCACGAGGTGATGCCATGAAATCTCCTTGGATACCCTGGCCCTACCCCATCATCCTTCGACACCTTCTTCCTTCTCTCTTTCTTCTTTCCTTCTTCTCTTTCCTCTTTCTTACCTTTATCTTACTTTCTAAATAATAAAGTAATTTTATTTTAATTTATCTTTAACTTTCGGGCCCCACTGTACCCGGTTGTCAACTTAGCACATATTTTACTATGAATGGGACATGGATCCCACCTTTTCTGCCAAGTCTCCACGTGGCACCCATTCATTAGTTGTGGGGATGGGCAGGTCTCATCTCGTGCCCCTTTTCGTTTGGCGCACAAACTTGTCCTCACCCTAGATCCAACGATGGAGGTTGGCTAATAATCAATGGTGGACAATACATTTCACATCGTTAACTTGCACGACGGTTAAAAAACCTTCGAGATGTGATACCACTTGCCACCTAATGTTATGTGGCATCCTCCCATTGGCTTCGCATCGCCAAAAGTTTTCTGGAAAACTGCCTTTCTACCATGTGATACTGCTTATGGTATCACTCAATATCACCTTGCCTACTATGGTACCCACATCATCCCCAAGCCTGCCACCACACATTGCATACACTATCACCTTGGAGTTGCCACCCAATACCCTTTAGTTTATCACGATAACTCACATGCTCCCTGATCCAATGATGAAGATGATTGAGAGATCTATGGTCGTGGTTCATTTCACATGGTGAAGTTGTTGGGAGGTTAAGGACATGTTGATATTCAGATTGGTCAAGATCCAAACAACAACCTCATGAGGATATGAATCCCCCTATTTTTTTATAGAGGTGGTACTCCTCTATAATATATTGGAATATTCTTTGTATGGTTCTATAATGAATGCAAAGGGTGAATGCTAAAGAGAAAACCCTGAAAGATTTTCCAAGAAAGTTTGTATATACAAATGTATAATCATTATATATAACTATACATCACATCATTTAAATAAAAAAAATATAAAGGGTGTCAACAAAGATTTGTGTCCATAAGGTTTTGGATTCTCCTTTCAATAGACATTCTGCCTTTCTTGCAAAATAAAATGAACTTGAAATCTACTATGACTTTTGTAAGATGAAGTAAAAATGGGCAGGTCTTCAAAGAAATTTAAATGAGTAATTCTTTTAGATCTCAAAAAAGAATTTTGATATACAAACATTTCAAATCACATGCTTTCAACTCAAGTCTGAGAAATCACTAATGTAATGCCTCAAAATAGTTCTTTGTAGGAGAAAATTATAACAATAACCCAATATAACAAGTTCAATGAGGTTTGAAATAAGAGAACTGAAACAACTTCAACAAGGTCTCAATGACAATTACATGAACAAAAATCAACTGCATCTACTTTCTACAAGCAGGGGTTTTTCTCCTTGGACCTAAAGTGTTACAAGATGACTATATAATAGGATAAAGGGTTTCAACATATACAAGATGACAAGATGTATAGTTGTACAATCATTATATACAACTATACATCATATCATTTAAAGAAAGAAAGGATAAAGGGTTTCAACATAGATTTGTGTCCACAAGGTTTTGGAGTTTCCTTTCAACAAAGATTCTGCCTTTCTTGCAAAATAAAAAGAACGTGGAATTTGCTATGTCTTTTGGAAGATGAAGTAAAAATGGACATGTCTTCAAAGAAATTTAAATGAGTATTTCTTTTAGAAATCGAAAAAATATTTTGATAGACAATACATTTGAAATCACATGCTTTCAACTCAAGTATGATAAATCACTAATGTAATGCCCCAAAATAGTTCTTTGCAGGAGAAATTTATAAGAATAGCCCAATATGACAAATTCAATGAGGTATAAAACAAGAGAACTAAAACAACTTCAACAAGGGCTCAATGAAAATTACATGAACTGAAATGAACTGCATCTGCTTTTTACAAGTAGGGGTTTTTCCCCTTGGACTTGAAATATCACAAGATGACTGAAGATTTGAAAGAAAGAACTATTCAGACCCAAATCTTCTCGTTTTCAAAGAAAACATGGAAGATTTGATGGAAAGAAACATAGAAGAAGAAAATGTCGACTTATAGAATCTTGGAAATATAGATCTTTTCTTCCTACAAACTCTTCACCATTGTAGAAATTTCTGACTGCCAACCCCTTGATGATGCCTTCTCTTGCCTTTTTAAAATCTGTCCTTAAAACTTCCTAAATTAGTTAAGAAAACTTCTTGAAGTAGTTTCTACACGCTTCCTTCTTGGAGTAACCACTTTAATTAATGCTTTATTGAAATATCATTAATGAACTTAATTCATTGGAATTCATGCTTTGAACTGGGGCCCATTTCCTCTTTAATAAAAGTTTTTAAATAAACTTTTATTTTCAAAATTTAAACTGGTTGTATTTTAAAAAAGTGGATTGTGTTTTGATTTTCTGAGTAATATATTTGACCTTTCAGCCATGGAAATCATTCTATATGAAATCTTCATCATCCCAACTTTCCAATGAGTCCTATTGAGTGAGATTTGGAGTTATGGATCTCAAGTTATAGCCTTGAAAAGTTGAGGTTCCAAACATATTTATCAACGAACCATGGAAAATTAGCGGACTGATATTTATTATTTAGAAGAATTCTAACCAAATTCCACCATTAATACCTATTCCATTGTCTTCCTCATCGAGTTAACTTTCTAACTAAGTATAGTTTTCCCAAAACGGACACCCCAATCTTGAGTTATGACCTCTGGAAGATTGTTGCTCAGCAACCATCGATCTAGCTCTTGGATCAATCTTGACCTTTGATTTAATTTCTCCCTTTTTAATCCCATATGTATTGTGGTGGTTGAAACATTGGTTTTTATAATGCAATTTCCTTCCTTATTATTCATGTGAAGAAAGGGAACTAATGGGAATCATGCCTTAGCTTAGCTCTTAGTGCCTTAGAAAAATTCATATCTCGGTAATATTTTGGTCACCCGGTCATCGCCCAGTCAACCTATGAATGTCTGACATGTCAAGTCCAATCACGACCCAGTCACCTACCACATGTCACTTGGATATGTGCCTAGAAAACTTAGGACAAGAGAAATTATATTTAAATAATATGAGGAGTTTGCGGGGTTACGTGAATGGGGTATGGTAAGAATCTCAAGAAATCACAACCGACCCACGGTAAGACTTAGTGGGAATGAGTTGTGAAAAATTATAAGTGTTGAGAGGAGAGGTAAGAGGTAGTAATATGAGTTGTAAATTATGTGAAATATGGAAAATAAAAATGAAAAGAAATGTAGAGGTAGTTAAGGTGGTAATTGATGGTAAAAGAGGTCGTGAAAATGTTTAAGTATGATATTATAGTATAGAGTATAAGAATGGATTGGTTGGACATGTTTAAGTATGATATTATAGTATAGAGTATAAGAATGGATTGGTTGGACGAATCGAGGGTATAGTAAGAATCTTAAGAAATCACTGACCAACGATAAGACTTAGTAAGAATGAGTTGTGAAAAAATTTTAAGTGTTGAGAGGAGAGGTAAGAGGTAGTAAAAAGAGTTGTAAAATTTCTAAGTGTTGAGAATCGGTTGGATGGAGGGGCGTAGTACATGAAAGAGTGATTACCGACCACGAAGTTATGGAGGTAAGACTTGGTAAAAAGAGTTGTGAAAAATTCTAAGTATGGGTGCATAATGGGGTTCACAGAACTCAATGGTGCGTTGTGAGGGTCACGTAAATGAGGTATAGCCGTAAGAAATATCATCAAACCACGGTAAGTTATAATAAATATGAATGAATGTTGGAGAGAGGTTATGTGAAATATGGAGAAGAAAAATGAAAAGAATTACGTGAAATATGGAGAAGAAAAACGAAAAGAATTACATGAAATATGGAAAGGAAAATGGAAAAATAAAAATAATTACGTGAAATATGGGAAGGAAAGTGGAAAAATAAATATAAGAAATGGAAATGGAAAATTAAATAATGGAAAAGAAATGGAAATGGAAATAGAAAAATGAATGTGGAAATGGCTAAGTAAGGAAAGGAGAGTAAGGAATGAAAGAGGGAAAAATAGCTAAGTATAGAATATGGAGTATGGAGAGTAGAGTGGAAGTGGGAAAATGGTTAAGTATGAGAAGAGAATGGAGTATGAGAGTAATGAGAAAATGGGAAAATGGCTAAGTATGGGATGAGAGTATGAAGAGAGATGAAGGGACAAGAGAGAAAAATGGTCAAGTGTGGAGATGGATAGAAGATGGAAGGTGAGAGAAATGACTAAGTGAGGAGAGTACTTAGTTAAAAATTCAAAAATGGAGAGGAAAAAGGAGCACAACACTGAGAAAAAATTCTTCACTTAGAAAAATTCTTATTGCAATTCTTCAAGGCTCTTCTTGCATGAGTATCTCAGGTATATGAACTTAGATTTTGATTTTGTAAGATGCACGACGAAGTTGATACTAAGGGATACACTATGAGGTTATGATTGTTCAAAATTTTCTTCTTTTGATATTGATTTTTTTTATTATTCCAAACAGTAGGAAATTGAGGGGACCAAATTTTAAATCAACAGAACACCTCACAATGTGATACCACTTACCACCCAGTGATACATGGTAGCATCCTATTCATTTCACATCGCCAAGAGCTTCCTCAAAAACCACTTATTCACGATGCAAAACCACTTATGGTTTTGGTCTCCACTCTAGTGGTCACCCCGCCACCATGGCAATCCACATCACCTGCCACATGACCTCCACATCATGTTGACATCATGTATGGAAAATTACCCAAATTTCATAATTTTTCCAAATTTCATTTTTTTCTAAAAATCATCCAAATTCAAAATTTATTCTTTGACTGCTATGGAAGATTTGAAATTAAGCTTGTTGCGGTTAATTTTGGACCCGTGCATGCAATTTGACCTCTGCACCTGAAATTCGACACTCCCACATCGAATTTTCCATGAATTTCACTGCAGAAATTGGGGCTTTTGCCCAATTTCACTCCGACTGCTCTGTAATGTCTAAAATTCGACCAATTATAGGACCCAAAATGATCAAACTAAGTTTAAAATTGGGGATTTTAACCCATGGGCTCAATTCCCTCGAATACCTCATGAAATCTCCCAAACTGCTTCTTAGGAAATATTGCAAAACACTTTGTAGACATTCTCAAAACTTTTTAAACTGCAATTCTAGCGTCTGTGTGTTATCTCTGGCCCATTCAGAATCGGTGTTGAACTAATGGCTATGATACAACAATGTAACATCCCCATCCCCCAAGCTGAGCCACAACACAACAAAAATTTCTTTGATACCATTTAATAACTAAATGCCCTACATATGAACATAACTATTCAATTTTACAACATATAATCCAAGCATAAGTATATACAATTACAACATAGCATGATTAAACATAATTAATACATGATATACATCATAATATCACATAAAATACACTTATATTTTAATTAAAATCACCGACTAGTTGTAGACCTCAGACATTCCTCCTAGTTGTAGACTTCATTGTTCATGCACTCTCAACAATAGAATATGACTCCACCAGGGCAAAGGCTACCTAAGTCAAACTAAGGTATAAGAGACAACACAATAAAATATAGGCCTAGGTTCCAACTCCAACAACAATTCCCAACTCATAGCCTCACATTCTCCATAGCCCATCCCACACTAGGAAGTGTACCACTTCTCTGCTCAATAGTCCTTTGGTTGTCCCACTTCCATTCCAAGGCTTCAACAACAAGCCGACCAAGAAGTATCAGAGATTTGTAGCACTTGGAATGCAAGTCTACTCTGAGAGTTTTCCACCCAGTAGACAACACCCAGGGAAACCTATTCCTAACAATTCTCTCACCCAAAGAGATTTCTCCATGGGCATGACAACCTTCTTCTTCAACCCAAACCACCAAGGATTTACAGGGTAACCAACTTCATAGCTCTCCCTCTCCAATAAAGGTATGGATGATGGAATGATTGAGTAGATGATTGAATGAATTCTCATTACATTAGAATCCCAACAATATATTTGCATGTTCCTATCTTGACACTTGTCACTCTAGGAACTGCCTTGGACTCCACTTGGTAATTCGTTCCTTCCCTTAGGAACTTAGGATAAAATTATATCATAAAGCTTATGACTTAGGAATAACATTATTTTATTCCTTGGCATAAGCTCCCTTGACTTAGCCCATTTTCTTAATCCCTTAGCCCCCTTTCCCTCTCGTGGAGTCCTAGCCCCCCACACTCTTTCGTTTGACTTGGTCTACAATAGTGATGTATTTTATTAATATATCATAGTGTGATTACATATTACAATGTTGGCTCGTAGGCCTTTCGACTCCCCGACCTAAATCACACAGACACTCTAGCCTCAAAAAATATATACAAAGGCACTATGGCCCAAAACATCCCGACTCACTAGCCTATAAAGTATATGTATATTTAGAATTGGCTTCAACCTAGGGGTATTTCCAATGATATTGTTCTTATGGCGAAGAGTCCCTATGACCTAGGTAAGCAACTTATAATCCTTAAAGACTTATGCTCTAGTACATGTTGAGTTTTCAATAAGCTAGGTTAAGCATGTAGTTCATTTCATTTTATCATGTCTTAACCATAAGAAAGAATGTTGCAACAACCAAGATCACAAGAAGAAACACCATGCACAAGAACACAAGAAATATCCTGGGAAACCCTTCTCAACAAGGGAAGAAAACCCAACCAAATCCTTTGCTATATTCTTCAAGAGAAAAACCTTTCACCACCAAGAATGACTTAACACACAAGAGGGTGCTTAATCCCTAGAAGACTAGCACCCAAGAGAGGTGTGCACCTTTTCCCAAGTAGATGTATATGCTGTAATTTCCAAACACACAAGGAAGATATGATTCTACAATGGAGAATCATCTCTTACTTATATTAGACTTGACCAATCAAAAAAGGCGTTTATTGGCTCAAAAGGGCCGACGTCTCTAAGTCAAATATATTATTATTATAATTAATATTAATAATATTAATTATCTTGTTTATTATTAGTCATATTAAGATAGGGTCGGCCTGTACCCTTTACATAATAATTAGGGTTACAGGTAGGTCTGACTCTTGAATAATATATAGAAAAGGATGTGATACACCCATTGGTGCTCATCCAATAGGGGCACATCCATAGGGATGTCATAGCTCTGATTCACTGCATTACACAGAAGAACCAGGTCTTCACACGTTCACCTATGCTCGTCCATAGGCACATCCACTCTACAGATCTGATTTCCCTCTGCCACCGACATGAGAATCATCTGGAGTCTTCTTGTCAACTCTGCTGCTCAGAGGAGGCTCATACATTATCTTCATTTCCGTTCTCATGACGATGCACCCAACACTTTGGGATTTCACACGTTCACCTTGTGCTTAGCCACAGGCACGTCCTAACTCAACATATTGATTTTCCATTGGATAATCATTTGGAGTTCTTCTTAACTCTCTAAATGGAGGAGGTCATCTCTACGTTCCCAGTTCTTTCTTAGGCAGGAACCACATACCCTTCTTCAGGGATTTCTCTCAAGTTTGTAAGCTGAGAGAAAGACTTCTCATAGTTGCAATGATCCACACCTCATAGGTTTGTAAGCTGGAGAATGTCTCACATAGTTGCATTCATCAACACTCCCTCTCAACTAGGGAGGCATTTTCCATTAGGCCAAGTTTCTCATGGAAATACTCAAACTTTGTCTTGGCAAGTGGTTTAGTGAAAACATCTGCAATTTGTTCATGAGTAGAAAGATATTGTACATGTACTGTCTTCCTATGCACCATGTCTCTGATATAGTGATACTTGATTTCAATGTGTTTTGATTTGTCATGAAATACTGGGTTCTCGGATAGCTTTACACAGCTGTGGTTGTCACAATGAATAGTCGTCAGATCCATCTCATAATCAAACAAGTCTGTCAAAAGTTTGTGAATCCATACAACTTCATGAACTTCCACACTCAATGCAATGTATTATGCCTCTACTTTACTAAAAGACACAGAGCTTTGTTTTCTGCTGCACTAGGAAACCATGGTTGATCCTAGGGTGAAGCAACTACCTGAGGTTCTCTTTCTGTCTACTTCACTTCCTGCCCAATTTGCATATGCATATCCTTCCAGTCTTAGGTCCACATTGGCTGCATATCTTAGGCCATAACCAATTATTCCTTGTAAGTATCTCAATACGTGTTTTGCAGCTATCTAGTGTGTCTGTTTTGGTTGGCTCATAAATTGGCTAAGCACATTTACTGCATAGCAAATGTCTGGTTTGGTGTTAAACAAATACATCAAAGATCCAATAAGCTGTTGATATAAATGTGGATCTATGTCTCCTAAATCAATGTCATTCATCTTATTTAAGTCCATTACCATTGGAGTAGGCATGGATTTACAATCTGTCATTTTGAATCTTTTCAGTATCTCCAAAGTATATTTTCCTTGACTTAGGAAAATCTCATTTGATCTTTGCCATACTTATAGTCCCAAGAAATAATGCATTTGGCCCAAATCCTTCATTTAAAATTTAGCAGTTAATGTCTGCTTGCATTCAACAATGAGTCTCTTTGAACCGGTGATGAAAAGATCATCCACATATAGAACTAGAATCAAACACTCATTGCCATCAATGTGATAATATAAGTTTGGGTCGGTTGTGCTTTTTTTGAAACTCAACCTCATCAGGAAACCATCCATTTTCTCGTACCAAGCACGTGGTGCTTGTTTTAAACCATATAGGGATTTCTTCAATTTGCATACATGAGATTTTTCGTTGTGTATAACAAAACCTTCTAGTTGTTCAATATAGACTTCTTCCTCAATTTCACCATTGAGAAAGACTGTCTTTACATCCATCTGATGTAGCTTCCAACCCATGGAAGCAACTAGTGCAATGATAGATTGAATGGAGGTGTATCTGGCTACTGGTGCAAAAGTCTCGTCATAGTCGACTCCCTCTATTTGTGAGAACCCTCTGGCCACAAATCTTGCTTTATATCTTTCAATGCTTCCATCAACAACATGTTTGATTTTGTAAATCCATTTGGAAGTCACCACAAACTTTCCTTCTAGTCTTGGGAAAACATCCCATACATCATTCTTTAGTATAGATTTATATTCTTCAGTCATGGCATATTTCCATACTTTCTCACCTGAGGCTTCTCCATGGCAAGTTGGCTCTGAATCAATAATGTGAGTCATTGTTGAAAGGTAGCTTGAGAATCTCTTAGGCCTCTTGATTTCTCTGGTTGCTTCTTTTGGGGCTTTATGCCCTTCTGCTTCTTCTAAAGTTTGTCGAGCCCAAGCAGGTCTTTTATGCCCAACTATGATGTCTCTAGGTATATTACTTGGGGCAACCAAATTTGCTGGAGTAACTGGGTCAACTGGTGTTGTTGGCTCATCTGGAATGATATCTGTCTCCCTTTGAACTGTTGAATGAGGAGGAGGTATTGTTTCACCATCTATTCCCATCTACACTTATCTGAATGTTTGGAAGGCTACTTCTTCTTTAAAAGTAACATCTCTGCTTACTTCAATTTGTCTCTGTCCTGGGATGTAGATTCGATATTCTTTTCAGGATTCACTGTATCCTACAAATGTACCCTTTCTTCCTAAAGGTTCTAGTTTTGATCTCTTTTATTTGAGTACATGAAGGTACACAAGACATCCAAATATTCTGAAGTGTCCGATATCAGGCTTCCCTTTGGTGAATGCTTCTTATGGAGTAATGTTCTTCAGGATCTGATGAGGACTATGGTTTTGAACATATACTGCTATCATACATGCTTCTGCCCATAGAGTCATGAGTAGACTCTGATCATGTATAATTTCTTTAGTTGCCTCAATGATAGTTCTGTTCTTTCTTTCAACAACCCCATTTTTTTGAGGATTGTACGAAACTGTGAGCTCCCTCTTGATCCCTACTTCAATACAAAAGATAATAAATTCTTTTGAGGTGTATTCTCCTCCATTATCTGATCTCAATACTTTGATTTTTCTTCCTGTCAGGTTTTCAACCTGAGCTTTGAATTCGTGAAACTTGGTAAGGACTTCATCCTCGTTCTTCAGAAAGTAAATCCCAGTTTTTCTGGAGTGATCATCTATGAAGAGTACATAGTACAAGTACCCATTTAAGGATGAAACAATCATTGGCCCACATACATATGAATGTATCAGGTCCAAAATTTCCTTGGATCAGTTATCACTGCTAGGAAAGGATCCTTTAACATTTTTACCAAGGGCACAACCTTTACAAACACCTTTATGTTGGATCTGGATCTTTGGTAGATCTGTTACCATTTTCCCTAGAGATGGAAGAGCTCTATAATGAATGTGAGAAAGTCTTCTATGCCATAACTCACTCAAGATGATAGTGTCATGTAGTAAGGCTTGAACTAGTTTGATGGTCAACTTGTATAAGCTGTTTTCTCTGACACCAATTACTTTGGAAGAACTGATATGAGATTATTTGTGCCATGCAAGGACTCTTCCTTCTGAGAAGGTAATTTTGTAACCTTTGTCTTCAAGGGACAAAATAGAGACAAGGTTTCTCTTCATTCCTGGTACATATAGAACTTCTTCTAGTTTGAGATGCATATTTGAATCTAGTTGGAAGGTGGAAGTTCCAACTCCTCTCACATTATATCTAGCATCATCTCCAAGGACAACATGTAGATGTGTCTCTTTCTCAATGAAGTGTGTTAGATGATTTCTAATACTGATCATGTGCATAGAGGCACCACTGTCAATTAGCCAAGTATTGTCATTGATAGGAACCATACCTGAGAGAGCTGAGATGTTGATGTCTTCATTGCTTTGGAGTTTTGTACTGAGCTTGCTTCCCATCATGAATTTTCTCATCTTCACAAACCCTTGTCAACTAGGCTAGAAAACCTAATGGCTAGGCTAGGCTAGCACTTTTAGGTTTTGTTGGGATTATGACTACCAATAATAAAACTTTAATAAATATGATAGCCTTGGTAGGTTGTGGAGCTTTTTCAAGAAATTCTCAGAAATACAATTTAGAATTTTCTGCAGAATTTTGACGAAACCCTTAGGGTCAAAATTTTGAAATGCCTAGAATTTAGATCTGAGACTTGCTAGAGGTACGCTGAAGGAGGCCATACCCTTCTATGTATTTTTCATCCCAAGCATCCAAGTTTTGAGTGGTGAAAGCTCTCAGAAAAGGAGGCCATATAGATTTTCTAGAAACCCTAGGAGGGCCGTACAGTTTCTGCAAATGAGAGAGTGAAGGAGATGGAAAATGCTTGTGCAATGGGATCTTCAATACCTATGCTCTGATACCATGTTGAATTTTCAATAAGCTAGGTTAAGCATGTATTTAATTTCATTTTATCATGTCTTAACCATAAGCAAGAATGTTGCAACAACCAAGATCACAAGAAGAAACACCATGCACAAGAACACAAGAAATATCCTGGGAAACCCTTCTCAACAATGGAAGAAAACCCAACCAAATACTTTGTTAAATTCTTCAAGAGAAAGACCTTTCACCACCAAGAATGACTTAGCACACAAGAGGGTGCTTAAGCCCTAGAAGACTAGTGCCCAAGAGAGGTGCACACCTTTTCCCAAGTAGATGTATTTGCTGTAGTTTCGAAACACACAAGGAAGATATGATTCTACAATGGAGAATCATCTCTTACTTATATTAGACTTGACCAATCAACAAAGGCGTCTATTGGCTCAACAAGGCCGACCTCTCTAAGTCAAATATATTATTATTATTATTATAATTAATATTAACAATATTAATTATCTTGTTTATTATTAGTCATATTAAGATAGGGCTTGTTATCGCGCAGTTTGTATTTTAGGTCACAGACTACATGATAGTGGACAAAATGGCGTAACATGAACCTTCCCCACCCACTTTCACCTCGATGGGGAGGTTCTTTCTGTTTAGGGAGGTTAGCCCAAGGGAGACGTCCCCGGTAACCTGGGGTTTGAAGAGGCAAATAATATAAGGTCAAGAGTTTAAGGTTTTCCCTCATCTCAGGTTACCACCAGTATCAGATATTCCGGATAATCAACCAATAAAGAAGTGAAGTCCCCGTTGAGAACACCTGCCCGGAACAAGACAATAACAACACTATATGTATATTTGCAGGTTATAATTCAAAGGGTTAGTACTTCTTAATTATCTGATTTCATTTAACAAGCAATATAATAGACAAAAAGAGGTCAACGTTCTGCCAAATAGCCTATGAAAGATTATCAATTCATCAATGTCTATAATAATGACCAAGCCAACAATATTTTCAATCAACAATAGCTCAATAAATGCTTGACGTCATCATTAATTGCTTATTTGCTAGTTAGAAAGGTTGCTGCGTCAAGTATGACATCATCCTAGGTTAGTAGTGTTAGGGTTAGTTAGGGTTTTAAAATTTGAAGTTTGGAAGATGATTTTACACAGCAAAAGCTCAACGTTGCAAGTCTAACCAGTGCCTTAGGATGAAATGGAGTCAAAAGCAAGGGAAAAAAATCTCGGGAGGATTTAAAATTTAGAGACTAGAAGGTAAGGTTCTATGGTGCTGCAATGGCAGGGCCCTAGAATCAAAACCCTAAGGGAAGGAGGCTCATTCTGGTGTTGCTTAAGCAAGGCCTCATGCTCCTTCCTCTTTCTCTAAATACACTTGGCAAAACGGCTAGCTTCAAAGTACAGATTTAAGGGAGAAAGTGTTGTAGGAGCAAGGCTTTCAAACCCTAGAAGGTTAAAACCCTAGGTGTAGATTCAACTAGGGCTAGGACGTCTCCTTTTTTCAACCTATAACTTTAATGCTAACTCAGAAAAAGGGAGAAAAGTGTAGCAACGACCAGGCTATATCTTCCTTTATCAATGGCTAAAACTATTTCTCAAACACGTGGACATATAGCAATGACCTACTAGTGTGCTTGCTACCTAGGGTTTCAAGATTCAACAATATAATAGCAATATAATAGAAAAATGTAAGAAATTAAGCCTACAACCATTCACTTAAGAAGTTTTGCATGAAAAATTCACTTACA